>PVKB01004551.1:0-135922 GCA_004027205.1 Ctenodactylus gundi
ATAATGTAAAAAGTCAAACAGCAAATGATACTTTAAAGCAAGGTAGAGATGTATTATGTAGATTCATATTAATCTTTACATAACTTTCTTTTGTTTCAAACAGATTTCATTGTATGTTTCAGCTTGCTAACTAAACAGTTTGTGAAGAATCTAATTTTTTAATGAACA
Source organism: Ctenodactylus gundi (assembly GCA_004027205.1). Taxonomy (NCBI): domain Eukaryota; kingdom Metazoa; phylum Chordata; class Mammalia; order Rodentia; family Ctenodactylidae; genus Ctenodactylus; species Ctenodactylus gundi. The sequence continues at coordinate 169 of PVKB01004551.1, forward strand.
TTTACTCCCAAATCACTAAGAGCTTCATTTCTTCTTTAATGTTTTGGTGCATAAATTGCAGATAAAAAAATAGTTTAGAACATAGGAGATGATACTCCAACATGTAGGAGGCATAGCTCAAGCCTCTTCTCAACTTTGTTACCAGAGAGCTGAAGACCAGGACCCGTGTTGTGCTGATGTCCAAGGATGAACACTGTGAATAAAGAGAGCAGTAGAGTAGGAAGCAATTTATTGGGTTAAGTACAAGGAAGAAAGGGAGGTTGAAAGTAGAAACGCGGGGCTGGAGGAATGGCACAGAGATTGATGCATTTGTCTTGCAAGCCTAGATCTCTGGACTCGATTCCCCAGCACCACATAAAGCTGGGCGTGGTGGCTCATGGTAGCACTTGTGAGGCTGATGCAGGAGGATTGCCGTGAGTCCAAGGCCAGCCTAAGCCACATAATGAGTTCAGGACCAGCCAGGGCAACAGAGACCCTCTCTCTTTCAAAAAAAAGAGAAGTTTTAAAAAAAGAAAGTAGAAACTCTGCAAGCAGGAGGAGTGAGGGTGTCAGTTGATTAGCAATCACAGTCATCTTTTATACACTTTCTATAGATCATGCATATTCATTTTCATATGCAGATTTGGCCTTTACTGATTGGTACATATTAGCATCAAACTGGTTCTTTGGCTTGAGATCAAATTCAGGGACCCAAGATAATACCCCAGACACTTGGCCAAAAGGGTCTATGAATCTATGTTGACCTACTTAACTTTCGCTTTGTTCTTGTCCATTCCAAGATGTGATTTTTATTAAGCAATGGAGTCCTTTATCTGGGGAGGAGTTCCTCATCTGGGGACACATCCACCCACCCAGCCTAGCTACTCTGAATCTGCCTAATGAACTCTGTCTCACTTGAATGCTAAATGTGGCTACTGAGCATACAGAAAGCCAGAAAGATGCTACACAGAAGAGAAAGTAAGCTGTGAATAAATGGTGTTAAAGGAAAGCCTTTACATTAAACACTGAAGATAACTGAATCCTGTTTAAAGACGGAAGTGTTAAGTTTTTAGCACTAATTGAAAAGCTAGAAAAAAAGCAGCCACATTGTGAGGCCATAATCTTGTTCTTAGAAATTAACATCTAAAAGTGATTTCCATTAACATTCGTTACCATAACTATGACCCGGGACTGCAATTATTCCTTTGTCTCACAGTGGTTTCGAAGTGGCTAAAAGGAACAGAAGATCTAAAAGGAGGCAGATACATCAAGCTACAGATGCCGACTTCATCATAATCCAACAAAGCCAGTCTCTTGACCTCTACTGGGGACCCTTGGGTCACCCCTCTTTAGAGTGAAACCCTGACTGCAACACAGCAGTGCCCCTGCCCAGCTTGAAGGAGCCAGAGCCGTCATTGTCCCAATCCTCTAAGGGTAGCGAGGGTCAAACACTCTGAGCAGTGACTGTGAAGAAGATATGGGGTTGTAAGCAGTGAGCGACACAAGGTATTCCAGAAATGGAGAAGTTACTGGAAAGCGGGGTTATAGAAAAAAAACAGCTGGCTATAGCTGACCACTACCCGGAACTACTTAATATGTAAACATTAAGTAGTTAAAATACAATAGCGTGACATGTCTTAATGGAAGAGTACTCAAGCTACTCAAGGGTGGGCTGCAGCAGCTGCTCAAGGGTGGAGAAGAGGAGGCCAAGCTGCTTAGCGTAGGACGGCCCCTTAGCTCTCCTGTGAGTGCCCCTAGACAGAGCTACATGGGCAATTTGCATTTCCACTTCCCCCTTCTGACTAGCAAAAGCTTTGCCCTTTCTCTTTCCCTTTCTATTGTCCTTCTTTCCCCTTCTGTAATTTTCCCAATAAAGTGTTCTATTCACAACCTGAAAAAAAAATCAGGCAGATGATGCTATGATGGGAAACAGTGTAAACCTGGTGTAGCCTATGACCACGCTATTCAACATGGGAGCCACGTCTGGTTATTTACACTTAAATTTACATTAATCAATAATAAATTAATTGGAAATTTTATTTTTTGATCACATCGGCCATATTTTGTGGGCTCAATAGTCACATTTAACAAACAACTGTTTTTGGTTTTGTTTTGCAGTCCAGGGCTTTTGCACTGAGCTACATCTCCAGCCCTTTGTTTATTTTGAGAGAGGATTTTATTAAGTTGCTACTTGCCCGGCCTTCCAGGGTATTGATGTGAGCCTCATCCAGTGGTAGCAGTGGCACATTGTTCAAGGTGGCAGATCTTTACATTTTTGCACTTTACCTGACCAGGTGACCAGACAAAGGCAGAAAGGGGTAGGAGGGATAAAGGTAATGACGTTGTGATAAACTTGGCCCTGAGCCAGTACCTCAGATGTTACCGGGGAGATTGTGCATCCTGCCAATAGGAAAAGGCAGGGGGAGGGACCTGCAACCTAGGGATTTAAGTCGGTATCCACCACATTTTTGTTGAGCCTCTCTCCACTTTGACTTGGGAAGATCACCCTTTTTGAAAAAAAAAAAACCCTAAAGGCTAATACTCTGTCATCCATGCCTCCCATGGCCATCCTTTGTTTGGACAGGTAAATTCCTACAAGCCTTTTCTAACACTGGGATTACAGGACTGCACCAGCAGGTATAAATCTACAGGTGTAGGTTCTGTTATCATGGGAAACTTTATTGGCCAGTACTATTTTATAGTAGGCATATTTTGAAAAGATATCCAAGAAATTGTGGACTATGTCTTTGGGGTTATTCAATTTTTATATATTCTTTTTATATTTCCTTACAATGAGACAGTAAGACTATGCTTCCACATAATTAGAAGGCTATATAATGTTCAGGAAAGAACATAAAATTTGGACATACAAAATTCTGGACTAGTTTTGATGTGGCTGAGTTTCTTAATCCTTGTTTCTTTTTACTTGCAAAATTGAGTATCTCATATAAAGTTTATAAATACTAGAAATAGTGTTTGAAAAGTGTTGCCTATAGTGGCTAATACAAAGCAAGCAGCTAATGTAGTAGTTATTACTTTTATTAACTATCAAATAGGAAGATAATAAAAGAGGTTAAAAGCCACAAAAATCCATATTTTGGACTAAGGTATGAATATTTATTAGCTAAAAATACCTTATAAGGTCTCAGAAATCTTCATTTCAGACATATCACATCAGAAATATTTTTGATTAAGGTAATCGCAGAATAATGAGGAAATGACTGAGCCAGGAAAGGAAAGTTGGACCCCCAAGGGATTAGTAAACAGGTCAGAGGGAGGATAAGGAAAATGGAATGAACGGGAAAGGACGTGCTGACGAAGAAGGACCCAAATGTACAAAAGAAGAGGAAGAAGTAATCTCAAAGTTCCTCCTGGAATTACAACAGACAGACATGTGAAAGCAGAACATAGTCATAGTCAAACAGGACAGAGAAATATAATTTCTCATGGCCAGAATGAATTGAAGTAGCTCTTCTATGTAATTTGTTCTCCTGTACTAGACAGACAAATATGTTAGAAGAATTGAAAAGAAAAAGGACAGTATGGTTAGAGTGTGTCTATTTCTGAGGTACTTCAGAGCCTTAGGCAAGTCATTCTAAACTCATGCAAAACTGTTTTATGCAATTCAAAATAAGTCTTATGGTCTAGATGATATTTAATCCCTCCAGATGTGCTATTTATTATTTATGGTCAGTAACTTGGCAACTAAAATCCACATCCTCCGATGTGTCTCATCATCAGAAGGAAGCAGCCCAGTAGAAATGTGTGGTCTAGTTGCCAGGGGGAGCATCTACAAAGGACAACACTGTACTGGAGGACAGAGGCGGTGTGTGTCACTGGCCAGGAAGACATGTCATCAGGAAGAATTAAATCATTGGTGTGATGAGACCTCAGAGCAGGGATGGATGTCAGGCATTGCTTGTACCATCCGTGGGCAAAGATCAGCCCCTGAATCCAACCTGGACACTGGGACAGATGAGGTGTTTGGAAAAGAAAACAAATCGCTTCTTTGTTTTAAAACTGAGGATTTTTAATATACACAGGTGGTAGGAGTAAGTTGGATAAAATAAGAAATGGGGCAGAAAACATAGACCATTTTGAGATTTCGCCATGGCCTCAGAATGAGAAAACAAATCCTATTTAATTCTGGGAAGTCAAGTTAAGGCCTAATAAAGACAGTAATGAAACATATTATTTAACATACATATTTCTTATCTTGTGCTATAAACAGTGGTAGGTCCTGAGGATGCGGAGATCATCAAACACAACTCCATCCTTCTCACATTTAACAACTGTCCATGTCCAAAGATGAATAATTTTATTTTTCACTGTTTATACTGCTAACCTGATAAACACATATATTCTTATTGATAGAGAAATTAGCTCAAAAGTCAGCCCTGAAAAGTGTCTGTTGCAAATCTTTATCTACCATCAAAGTAAATGTTGCAAATGAAACTCACCAGAAGATGGCAGTGTGTAACCCCACATCTCTCTGCCTCTCTGATAACTAAAGCTGAAAGAAACTATTACGTGTGTAGCCCATAAAGCTCCACTGCAATTGCAAATAACAGATTTCATTTTAGTCATTTGTGTTAGGCATGCTATGTTTAATTACCAAGCAGTACAGGCATTGTTAGGCTTATAGTATTTGGTAGGTTGCTAGGTAGCTAAAAAGTGCTATGTTATAAAAATCTCAAATCTGAAGTCTCATAGGAAGACTTTCTTTTGATCTCCTTGTTCTTTTTTATCCTTCTTCTATTTTCAGCAATGTCTGGGGAGAAACAGGGATTCATAATAAAAATTACAAATGTTTCTGAAAATGTAAAATACATTACAGCTTCATATTTTAATAAGTCAAATAAGCTATTAGTCAACTATCGTGGCTTGGATCTAGAATGTCCCCCAAAAGTCTCTAGTTTTTGGATGTTATGGGTTATCTGTGGAACCATGTGTTGTCGGGAGGTGGAGACCTGACATGGAGGGGTGGATTATGGGTGGTTAGTGGATTATAGGTGTGTGGTAAAAGACAAGCATGTGGTAGATTATAGAGTACAAGCATTAGGATTAGGTTACAGATGTATGATGGATTATAGATTACAGGCATGTGGTAGATTAGGGGCTTAAATGTGAAAGGGTAGAACACTAAGGCTGGACCCAGAAGGGGCAGATCCCTGGGACAGGACCTGGAAGGATAATTGCAACTTTCTTTCTTCCTTTGGAATTTGGCTTTCTGTTTGCAATGCTGTGAGGAGCTACCTCCCCCTCTGCCTCTGTCATGTTCTTCAACCCTTGCCAGACACATAAATTGACTGTGACCTTCAGAAACCGTGAGCTAAAATAAACCTCCCTCCCCTAATTGGTAAATATGTTGGCTATCGAGTTACAGCAACAAAAAAGTAACTAAGACATCAACCTGCACTAGAGTTCAGGTTTAGGAACTAGAAACCAACCAGATACTTAATCTGTACGTTTCTCAGCTCGTCACTGAATGCCTGTCATGTTTTTCTTAGCAATGGGGCTACATTCTCAGAAACTTACCAGTGGGTAATTTCATCATGTGTGAACACCAGATAGTGTCATTAACACAAACTTAGGTCATGTGGGGCAATCCCTTCACGTGGCCTCAATGCAGTCCACAAGTTCTCAGAAACCAAATAATACTCTTGCATAACCACTGGGTCAAATAAGAAAGTACAAAGTATTTTTTAAATATCTGTAAATAAATGAAAGTAGAAATGCAACATATCAGACTTAGTGGGATGAAGCTATGGCAGTAATAAAAGGGAAATTTATATTATTAAACATACACCTTAAAAAAGAAAAATTGAAAATAAACAAGTTAATTTTACACGTCAAGGGGATAGAGGAAGAAGAACTAATCCGAGAGATAGCAGATGGGAGGAAACGATAAATACCTACATGTGCAAACAAATTTGTCAACTCCAGTGGCTGAAAACACATCTTTCCCATCAAGAAATACAGATGAGTCCACTGGTTGATGAGGCCAGGTTAAATAATCTCAACGTACAAACATTTACCTTTCAGTACTCAGCTAAGGATTCTGAATTTTAACTTCTCTCTTTTTCTCTTTCTCACACTTTCTAGCTTTATGAATTTCATTGTATGGACTGGTGGGTGAGGCCATGTTAAAGAATTTCAACAAAGGTATAGAAAGATATAGAAAAAAAGGACTTTTCACAAATCATCAATAAATGGCTCCACTGAACCCGGAGAAGAGGCGTCAAGATACCACCACTGCAGCCCATTCTAGGGGTGGGAAGCTGAGCTAACAAGTGGTAATTTGAGTGCTGAGGTGAGTCAGATGCAGATTAAATATGTTAAATATCACATGGTTTCTCTGATTTGGGAAATCCAGAATATAGGCATTCTATACAACAAAATGGGTGGGATAATGGGAGTTAGGGGAGATAGAAAGGGTGTGGGAATGCCAAAAAATGGGGAGGGGGTCATAATGTTGATATGATATATATGTGTACAAAATGCTCAAGTTCATTTTAAAGAGTATGTTATATATTGGGGAAATAAAAAGCATTTCCATCTTAGTAGCAGAGAACTGAAAAAATTTTCTAGAAAAATGCAAATATATTTATGATGGACAAAGTAATGAATGCCCGGATCTAGTGAGAGAAGGAATGATGGATTAAAGTCCAGTACCACAAATCTGTATGTGTATGTGAGGGGCTAATGTAAATATTTTTAATCTTGATGACAGTGATAGAGATGTGTATGTTAAAACACATCAGTTTGAACACTTAAATATATATATAATGTTTGTCATGTCTGAGTTGTACTTCAATAAAACTTTTTAAAAAGTTAATGAGTAAATAATAAAATGAGCTAAACAAGAAGGCAGAAATCAAAATCTTACTATCTGACATTTTAGTACTGCTTTAATAATGATTCCCTCGAAGAAAAAAATCTGTATGGCAATGTCATTTAGAGGGGTGACTGAAGACCTCTCTTTCCAGGTTGTAATCTGACCAAAGAATTGAGCATGCTCAATGCCATGCTCCCTGTCACAGCTTTTCTAGACCCACAAAGAAACATCTCAGCTATTATCCAGCTAGGGACTAGTTACTGCCCTTTCCGAGCCTCCAGCGGCTCCAGCAATGGTCACCAGTGTCTGCAAGCTGTCAATTGATTTAAGGCTACTCAGTTATGGTGCCCTAGTGGTGCAGTGGTGCAGTATCTTTTATTTAAAAATATAGTAAAGGTTTTCATGGCTAGTGAGGTCTCAAGAGAGCTCAGTCCGACCAAGCATGCATCTGGAAAAAAGAGAGTCCTCTCTGAGTTGATAGTCTCCTTGACTCCCATATAGATGGGACACAAAGGTTGCTAGCCAATCCCTTGATTGGCCTGGCCAGCCACTAGAAAACATGCATCTCGATAGGTCCCACCAACAGCTCTGCAAGCCTGGGGCTGCTTAGGTCCTGCACATCTTTCTTCCCTCCCAGAAAACCTAGTTCACTTCATCAGATCAGTTTCCGTCTTGCACGCAGCCAAATATTACTACCAGGGAACTCACTAGAGTGTCAAGGACTATGGAAAATTATAAACTAAGAACTAGAAATTTATCTGTCTTTTGTGAATGTATTCTATGTCTGGATTACAGTTGATGAAGTAGAGTTTTGCTTTGTTTTTAATAGAAGATCATCAATAACCGACTGTAGAAGAAGTGATAAAACTTTTAAAAATTCACATTTTGCAGCACTTAATAATTAAGCCAAAGTCATCATAGAATCAACGCATCAAAAGAAAGGAGAAGAGGACATTACAACTGGGGTATCAGAGTGTCATTGCCTAATATCGCCAATTAATTTTAGCATTGCAAAAAGAATATCCAGATTAGCAGGTGCCTACAAACATGAAGTGATGCACCCTACAGTACTGATAAATCTCTACCAAGAAAGAGTGCTTCAATTTGAAAGAAAATGAAAACGTTAGAGCCTCCCGGATTTGTGGAACTGGATTATGGTAGTTCTAGCAAACTAGCACAGCACATGACTCATGGCCTAAATTCCACATCTTGGACTGGGTATCTATGGATACCAAACTAGGAAACGGAACGAGCTCAGCCAACAGCCCATTGAAGAGCAGAACCGGTGTCAGCGAGGCCCTGGCCCAGCAGGGCTGGGAGCACAAAAATTTGCATGTAGCCAAACTTCTCATTTTCCTGCTTTGCTGCCACACGCTCATGTCGTACCTTGACCTCCTCGTGCACTTCAGAGACTGGTTATAGGAGAAGTTTGGGTCTACTGTAAAGGCGGACTCCTGATCTCTCGGCACAGATGAAAGGGAGGGGTCCTGTACCAAAGCCCACTGTGGGATTCTCTGGGAAACAGTAGTGGTGGGAAATTCTTCCAGTTGGCGAATGTCCCGAGAACTCCGTAAGAGGAGATAGATGGGACAGAGGCAGATAAATTTACCTGGGAAATGTTCTTTATTCACACAACAATCAATCAATCCGATTCATAAATCAACTATAATAAATTGATCAATTAATTAATTAAGTAGGAAAACAAGAGTTTTCTGTCTCCTGAAACTATTCCCGTCCTGGGTCCCTTATGCTCACCAGTGTGACGCGTTCTTGACCATGGGCGACCACAGCCGACCCGCGTATGAGCCTGCCCAGGGCTCGCCCGTCGATGGCTGGATCAGGACCCACCGACAGCTGCCTGGCTGGACAATCACTCCTTCTCCAGGAGGGGCTCTGACTCTTGGGATACGAGGAGGTGTAGTCTCGCAGTCGCAGTCGGGTGGGGAGGAGGCTGGGGACGAAGAGCAAGGCACGTATCCTGCGTTCAGGGTCTGTGACTCCTACCTTGACCCTGAGCTTAGGACCAGGAAGGTTTATATACTATTTTTATGTCCACAGGCTACAGACAGTGATTTTGTAGGGGTCCACATGCAAGTGGACAGGGGTTCCGGTTAACGATCATACAAGGGCTTTGCCTGCAGACTACAGATAGCAATTTCCTCAAATGGGGTCCACACGTCACACAGGGTCCACACGCAGGTGGCTCACAACTTACCAGTATCAGACAGAGCTTTAGGCAGTTTCCAGCAATTTACTTAATTGCACTTAATATGGGTTTACTTTAGCAATGCCTTCCAATATACTTTCCACATTCTACCTATGCTCCAGACAGCAGACTTGAAGTAAGTGATACACAGGATTGTACTGAAGAAGGGATGGACTGAGCTCTTTATCTTTAGTGATTCATGGAAAAAACTAGTAGATTTTTAGCTGGAGAATATTTTTGAAAGAACACAATTAGAAACTTGATTGTAGTCATAGAAGTTGTACCTAACTTTCTAGTTAGAGCACTTGATACAGGAAGAGTTTAAATGTACCTTCCCCACCGTAACATCTGCCAGAGAGCACACTAACATGTTGTTATGGATGCCACCGTGTCATGTTCTTGCTTAACAGGCCCATGTACAAAGAACCCTGGTGACAGAAATGGAATCTCCGTATGAACTCAACAATATGGACTGCCCCTCTCTGTGGCTGGCTTGTCTACTACAACTGCTGGGTGTCCTGTGGGCAAGCAACAGCAGCTCACTGTGACCTCCAACACACCATTTTCCAGGCAACCCTCCAGCCACCTAGCGGCACACTGGACCCCTTCTATCACAGAGAGGAGGGCATTCGGTCTGCACAAAGGAAGGACAAGATCTAAGCAAAGATTTCCATTCCTTGCTCACAGACTTCTTCAGGGTCATCATCCATCAATATTAAAAAACGCCCTGTCTGTTATCTTAGGATCCTATGTACCATTTTACCATCTATCCTTTTATACATGCCACATCAGCCAAATGCTGTTGCTTTTATTCAACAGTAAAATGTCATGTGAAAGTCCCAGGACCCTCTGAAATTGGAGACAGCGTTCTGCGAGACTGAGGTGTTACAGAATGAAACAGCTGCCTCCAGCACTGATCTGAGTGCTGTTCTCGGTCCCTTATAGCACGGCCTTGATGTGCAGGCCTGGCAACCAGAGACAGAGTGGAGGCAGCTCCCCTTACTATAGTATTAACTGCCCACTGGAAAGGTTTTGGTTTTTGTTTTGCTTTTGCTTAAAATCCTCATAAAGTTAAACACCCGAGCTCGGAGTTCTCGTGGCAGACGTGATCAAACTATCAGTGTTTCTCTGCCTTTGATTTTTTTGATGCTATAACAAAAACATTTAAAAAGCATGTTTCAGTACCTTTTTAATGCACATTAACTATGTTACATACTTGGTCTGTGGCCCAAAACAGTTCCTCCTCATTCAAGAAAAACAAAGGCAAAAAATAAATAAATAAATAAAGGTGGGTCAAAGGTTGGGTATCGCCATCCTATGGCCTGAAAGAGGAATGCTTTCATGAGGAACCTGAGCATAATTCAATGAACTGGAAATTGATATTTCTCGTTGATCATTATGGATTCCCCAACTTTATGATATAAGAAGCAAAGAAGGCTTCTGCGTGAGTGTCACTACCACCTCATTCTCAGACTGCAATTGTGTTGCCATTGTCCAGTGCCATCCGAAGGATGATGATTGGTATCTAGTGAATTTATAATTGTGTCTTTAACCCACCTTTGCCTCATAGTGCTGAATTAATGCTGCAGCAATGGGCTAAAGATAAGACCTGAACTAAGCTCTAAGATTCTTCAGAAGAGCTGAATCTAACTTTTTATCCACCAGGTGAAAAATTCATCTAGCTGAAGCGCTGGCAGAGAAACAACTTAAGCATCATGAATGTATTCACTGAGTTTCCTGTTATTAGTGTTTTCTTTCCTCCATTATTCCCCAGACACCTGTATAAAGAGCTCACGTCTGGCCAACATTGCAGGTTTCTCCTGGGTGTGTCTGAATGGACATCATCTGTATGGCACAGCAGTTGGGGTGAAACCTAATGAAGCCTAATTCCTTTGTCCATATGAACAGGAGTCCCAGAATATTGCCAGGGCACTCTGGAGCTTTAGACAGTAAAAACTGTCACTTAAAAGAAAACTAACAAAACAACAATGGAATTGTTAACTCCAAAGCAACTAAAGAATTGTACAGGAAAAGGATGAGAAGTCTTGGTGTAATCCACGGACAAATCATAAACACCATGTACCTGATCCTGTGTAAGTGCCGGGTGTTTCTCCACCTAGAATGATAAACTCTGTAGGAGACACGGGAGACAGGAATGTATGTGTGTACAGGGGAGACAGAGGGCAGCAAGGAGTAGAGTCTCCTGCTCACCTTCCGGGATGAGATGGCAGGGCCAATGCTGGGAGGAGCAGAATCAAGGATTCACAATATGAGCCTATAGTTTAGAAAGGCATGAAAGTACATATGAACTGAAAATTGGTGTGTTCCAACTGGATGCCTCTGGGAGGGAGAAACAGGGTGACATAAAGATAAATGACTGTTGTTTTCAGTAACAAGATCTGCAGAATTCTTTGACTTTTAAAATTGTGTGCATAAGTTTTCTTATATACTTAGACAAATCTAATAAAGAGAAAAATAACTTAGAAATGCTTGCATGGAGGAGACTAAAAAACAACAGCTAATGAATCCAGTTTCCTTTTTAAATTTCTAGAGCTAAAGAAAACTAACTTTTAGGATGAGCTCCACTCAAAAAAAAAAAAAAAATCACATTAGATGCTTGCCCACAGAGTTTCCAGCTTACGGCAACAGTCCCTTTTCGCTTTCTACTTTTTCAACTGTTTGTTGATCTGTGTATTTGAGGTTGGTTATTTTATTTTGTTTTACTTTAAGCAGGGAATTGGTGCATTTTCAGATTGTGTGCAGATTTGCATGATTACCTACATGTCCACAAGACTCATCTCTCCTTGCTGAATCACATGCAGGAGGAATAATTTATTCACTCCAGTAACAATGATTTGTGAATGTTTCATACTGTAAACTGTCAACAAATCAGCACAACAGCATTTGTTTAAATGCTTTATTTTTATTTTACTAAATGCTGATGGGTTCTTATTTGCTGTATAATAAAAAAGTTAAAAATCATTTGTAAGATTTAAAAAATATATCTATATACATTACCAATCTATCTACCTACCTATCTATTATATAAATATCAACTGTAAATTTCTATGAGGGTTAGAAGCAGTGACCTTGTCTCAGAAGTAGAGACTTTTCTTCAAATCTTCAACCCTGGACATGACAAAAAATAGGTAAAGAAATATTTTTTTGCATGTTCTCTGTGACTAGGACTTCCAAAATATAATGATAGGCACTTTTACCTATACTTCATTTTTGCTGTCTTGCTGTGGATTCCTTGTTAGTTCTGGGGGGGTGGGGGGGAGGCAAGAGGTCTCAATTTGAATCCTGTTGACATGAAGTCTATTTCTACAATTTCATTCCATTCCATCAACTTCTAAAGCAGAATCAACAGATCATTTTCCATGCCGTTTTTTGTTTTGTTTTGTTTTGTTGAAGATAAATTGCAATAATTGCTAAGCTTGTCAGATTGCCTGCATTGCTGGTATTCATATTGTGATGTTGGCCACAGAAGGCTCAGACAATTCCTTTGCAACTGGTTTCTGAAGCTGGATGAGTGTCTAGACTACCTGCAGTGTTTACCTACAACGCAAACTTTCAAGTGTTACCCCAAGTCGGGAGAACCAGAAGGAAGCATGTCAGCATTCAGAAAATGTAATTTTAAACAAGCTTCCCAGATAATTGAGATACAGCTTATGGAAAAGATTGGCAATAAATAAATCTCAAAAACGTGTAGAATGCCTTCCAATAATACAATTTTCATTAGAGTCTATTTTCTGACAACTGTCCCTAAATTTATCTAAGCCTTTTTATTTTTCTTGAATACCTCTGTGGATTCCCTCATCTGTGAGTGTATATTGAATTATACATATTTAATCAATAACAATTTGGGAGGTGTTTCCAATAGCATGTTATTATTTGTGAAATGGTACATTGTTTGTATTTTGTTTCCCCCTCTTCAAAATAAGTTGACTTCAAAATGATCTGTGTATGTGTAAATCATTGAGCAGTAACTCGGACACAGGGTTACTTAAGAGCAATAATAGAATGAAACATGACAACAGAAATGGGAGAGAGGGAGGTCAGCCATGAGGAACAGAGGAATGACCGCACAGATAAAGTGGTCAACAGAAACAATTGCAGTGCCTGAAAGTGGGAAGAGGGGCAGGACAGGGCATGTTAGAAGTTCTGTTTCCTGGAATTGTGTTAGGAAAGATTAGCCAAATGGAGAAAGTCAGAATTTCTGCTGCAGGAAATTTTGGAGGACACAGGAAATAGAGGCATAGGGGTGGAGTTGGTATCTTCAGACAGAGAAAAAGCCCTTCTATTTTTCTTCAAGGACAATATCATTTTCCTTGTTTTAAACACCCTACTTTGTAGTATTTTGCTTTGGAAACCTTAGCGGACTAGAACACTCACACAATGGAGGTGGACAAAGGTCTACGAAATCCAACACTCATACTGTTACTCTCTCCCTGTCAAGTCATTAGTGAGATTAAACATCCTGGTCTTCAGAGGCATTCTTTCTGGATTCACCTTTTAGCATGCCCAAGTTTCAACAAAATATGACTCTTCACCCTTTCTACAAGTGCCAGTTACAGTCATGGGCTCTGTAGAGCATGGGGCATGTTTTGAGGAGTATGTTAGGTGATTCTGTGGCTATCCCAGCATCATGGAGCACACTGAAATAACCGTGGGTGAGATGGGTCAATCACTCAATGTGGACTCTCAATGCAATTAAGAGAAGCAATTAACACCAGCCACATGAAGCTCCTGCTGGCGTAACACAAGATGCTGTTAATATGAACAACTCTAGGTAGGCAAGTATGCTCTACAATAATCATGAAAAGCATAGTATAGTAGGCACGTAAAGACATAACGTAGTCCTTTAGTACCTCAATTAGTGCACATATTGTCTCCGCTGTGCTTTTAGGCAACTGGCAGTGCTGTGGGTTTATTTACATCAGTATCACCACAAACACACCAGTAATGAATTTTGCCAAGAAGTTACAAGGGCTGCGATGTCACTAAGTAGGACAGGATCGTTCAGCTCTACTATACCGATATGGGACCATTGTGGTAGGTACAGTTCATTGCTAATCAAAATGCATTTATTATTCATTGCATGGCTATAATTTCCTATATTTATGCCTTTTGGTATTTATGAATCCCCATCTGGGAACATACTTCTTTCCTTTCAGTGAAATAATAGGAGTAACAGAACCTTGCCTAGAGCACTCCCAAGAAACTGCCTCTTGTACATACACAGTGAACAGACTGAATGGGTCATTTCAAAGTTAGGATGCAGCTACCAAGGCTATAGGTCTGCGGAAACCCCAGGAGCATAAAAATGCCATCTGTAGTTTATTACTAATCTTCATGTTTTGTTAGCTTTTGAATCTTCAAGACAGTTATAGCCTTGAGGTGCATCAGCTCAGGATCTTAACTTGCCTGGCTTCCAGTCCTATACTGTGCTGTGATTTCCATCAGATTTCGGTCCAGCCAGGCCTCTGCTATCAGCCTGGCTTAGTGGAGGCAACATCAGCCTCAGGGCACAGCTCGGTAGCCAAGCAGCAAGCAGGCCAGGCGGCCCATCTGCCTCCAGCTTGAGCAAGGCATGGATGCCTTGATTCTGGGGTAACTAGAGCTCTCTCTGAACCAATGAATGCCCTGTTCCACCTGACCAAACCACCGCTTAATGCCCAAATCTACCACCACCAAAATCACCTTGATCAGGCTTTTGGACATTCCTGCAGCCTTCCAGCCTAGAGACAGGCTGATCACCTGGATTTACTCTACCTTTTATCTTGGGTTTAAAATCTGTGCTATTCCTTCCATCCTGACTGGTTCCTGACGTGACTTGAAGCTTGCCCCTTTAGAGTGATAACTATGAGGACGCAGACATTTACATGGAAATACTTTGGAGATAATAATCCATTAGTCTTAAAATGCTACCAGCTTTTCTAACTCCTATATGTCATCAACAGCCTGTTAGAAGTCCTGCTCTTTAGTCCAGGCTGATCTTGTACTCACTGTGCAGCCCAGCAGGCCTGAACTCATGGGGATCGTCCTGCCTTAGCCTGGTGAGTGCAGGGATTATAGGCATGCACCACCATGCCCAGTTTATGTGATGCTGGGCAATCAAACTCAGGGCGTTGTCTTGCTAGGCAAACACTAACTGCTATGCTATTTCTCCAGCCCATAGAAAATCTTATAAGCTTGAAAATATATTGGGAATTTGGTCACTTCATCATTTCCAACACGGGTCCAAGCCATCATCATCTCTCACATCGTATAATCATAGGTTCCTAATTAGTCTTTGCTTTAATCTGTTTCTTGCTGCTATCATAGAATACCATAGACTGTATAATTTACAAAACTCACAGTTCTAGAAATAAGGAAGGCTAATAGCATACATAGTTCACATTTATTATCTACTTTCCCCACTGGAAGATAAATTTCATGGAAGCAATGATGTTTTTCTCTTTTGTTCTCTGCTCTAATCAGGAAAAAAAGAAGTTGCCTAGCATGTACACAATAGGCATTCAACAAACACTGAATGAAGGCATGAGTGTGCTCAGCTGAGCGTTGTGGGCCTGTGTGGACTTAGGGTCCCGTCTTTTCTGGTCTTACCTATTATCCCATGCTTTCCTCCTTGTGGTGACACACGAGGTGTGGGAGGGTGGAAGCCGATGCATGGCGGCTCATCTGGGTCTCCCAAGGCCACCCTTCAAACCAGATGGCATTCTTCCCCACTGTCACTACAACCACAACAGCTGTCACAGCAGTAGCTGCTCTGGGACATATAGCATCTCTATGCTTGAGGAAGAAAAACTAACTTTTTGTATCCATTTTAGGCCCTGTTGGTTACCAGAATGACTTTAGAAGCTAAAAATGTGCTCAAAACAGTCAGGTGGAAAGAAAAACATTATAAGATGTAATATATCTTATTATCAAAAAAGACTATTTTAATCAAAATACTTGGTGTTTAAAATATGGCTCATTAAGATAGATATTTGGTGCCTGTTTCTATTCATTGTAGTAGAGAATACCCATACACATAACGTGATATTCATGTATATGTGACCTTGTAAGCAATTTCAAATGCCCCTGTCTGCTTTTTCAGATACTAGGTGTCACTCTAAGTATTTTAAAAGCTCCTGGGGAGATGAACAGAATACTTCTGGTTTGTAGGGAATATGGCTGGCTGTCTCCCCAGGGTTTATTTTCTTGGCTTTACTTCCATATAATCCTCCAACTTTGGCTCAGAAGCTATGTAAAATAGGTTCTATCTATCTGTCTCGCAGATCTTTCTGTGTAGTTTCTGCTCTGTGATCTGCCAGGACAGAGGCCCCATGTGGACCCCAGTACTCCTGTACCCTCAGGCTTCTGGCTTGGGCAATGAAGGCTCCCAACAGAAACAGGAGAAAACAGGTGGTATTGATTTTTCTTGATTCCTCTGACTTCCTCCTTAAGCTCTTCTGAGTTCCTGTGCCTCTCAAGAGTCCCTCCTTCCATGCCTGTTACATGCTACACAACTCCTCTTCCAGGTTCCAGTGGCCTCCCTCCCTGCTTTCCTTTGGCTGTGTTGTTCACCTTAGGTTCCCACATTATGCCTTATGCCTTAATGCCCAAATTCACACTTTGTAACTTGTCCCTTTGAAAGAAACAAAATCAAATACACTTCACTTCAAATTCATCCCAGTCCAATGTACTGACCTTCTGTTTCTTCTTACGACAAATGCAAGTTCATTGTACATTGTTTAGGGAAGATACTACATCAAGTATAGTAACTTGGGATAAGTCTTGATTGGATAAAAGTCAATTATAACAGTTTATTCCTCCTAACCACAGTGGTTAGTGGGAGAAGTATATTAGGCATATAGCCTAACCTCACCTGACTGGCAAAATGTAAAATCTCTGCCTGGAAATTTTAGACATAAATACTTTCTCTCCCAATAGATAAAGCAAGACATAAGTACTGCCAAGTTATCACCAGTAGGATATCTTACAGACACAGAAGTGTCATCCTTGGAAAGAACCCAATGACAAAGCAACCAAAAGAAATCAGATCCTTACTGGAAGTTTTGGGTGCGTCCTGAGACCTTCTGTATTGTTTTTGGAAGTATCTGCTGGCTTTTCTTTACTCTTGCATCATAATGACGCCATGTTGACACATGTTCTCACAGAAATGGGCTTCTGGTGATTTTTCACAATTTTTTTTTAACTTAAAATAAGTATGAGTCGTGAACTACCTCAGGAAGAAGAACTCACTGTGTTTCCTTTCCAGGGGGTCCTTGGAATGTGCCAGTGGCCCATGAAGTGCTGCCACCTGGCTCATTCAGCTGCTCTGGAACACTCTTGTTGGGATCCAATTAAGAAGTTCTCCGATCCACACAATCTTACCCCATTGCAAGCTCATCCACAGCCTGATGTCATTGCTGGCACAGTTACCTTGTAAACAAAAACCCAGCTCCAAGCAGTATTTACCAGGGTTGTCATGCACAGCTACACGGATTGATGGTCTATGCGATAACCCTAAAAGTACACTAAAAATGTTACAGCGTGCTGAAAAAGGAAAAGTAAGAACAGAAAAAGACAGTTGGTGCTAACGTACGGTGAGGGACAAAGGAAAGGCCCCACGGGGCCTACACAGGCCCCAATCCCAAGGGAAACTTGACAGCAGCCTGCATGCTCAGAAGTATCAGAGGACTTCAGAAACATCTACTTACCAGAGCCCATTTGAGGCATAGAATGGGAAGTCCAGAGAGCCACGAGAGCAGTGGCAGAAGGACATCTGAGTTGGTGAGAAAGGTTGGCAACCAAGAGGAAAGGGCAGAATTAAGAAGCCAAAAGGAGGCAAATATCTGTTTCACCCACTTTACATCAAGTAGCATAAAATTATCCAGTGTTAATGGCCTAGTGAGTGTCAGGATATCTCATTGATCTGAGTAGCCAATTTCCAATGGATTTGATAACAAGACAACTACATCACTGATGGTGTCGAAAGGAGAGTATGTGGATTCAGAAGCCAAGTAGAAAAGTGCTTTAAGGAGGAAAGTGAAAATAAGAGCTTTAAAATACTTTGAACAGGCCAAGAAAGGGTCAGATCCAGGACCGCTTAACTTAGCAAAGGGGTCATTGGTGACCTACACACGGTGCAGAGCTGGCAATGGGGGCCTGAAGGCAGTGAGTAAAAGGCAGGTGGGAGGACAGGAATTGCCAGCAGGGGAGGGACCATCCTTTAAAGTCTGAAAGTAAGGAGGTAAGGTGTTTGGAGCTCAGATGATGACCAAGAAGAACTTTTGAATTATTAGTAGTATGGGAGAAGTAGCAGTATGCTCACTGCTGATAGGAATGAGCCAGTAACAATAAAGGAAAGCAGTGGCTCTGGGGAGAGAGGAAAACATCGTTGGCAGTAAGGAATGGTTCGTATCTGCCAGTGGAGGAGTTTGTCATAGCTAGGACATGAGGAGTTTATTCAAATCAGGAGAAGACAAGTTTGAGTTGTGCGTATAGGTGCTGATGAAGACCATGCATGAAAAATGCTAGGATAACTTGTGGGAAACCTTCTTAATTTCTTTAAATGTTCAAGCAAGGTTACTAGCTGAGAATGTAGGTGTGAGAAAAGATTTGGGAAGTCTGAGGAGATAGAAGAGTGTATTAATTGGTTCGGGAAAATGGAAATATATATTGGTTAAAGAAAGAGTATTCAGGAACGTTTGTCTCGGTGACCGGGAATATAACATGGTGGAGTCTTCCTCCAACCATACCGGGAGTGTGACCACAGGTGTAAAGTAAGCTGGGTTCAAAGTAACAAGGGGTGTGTTTTAGTCAAGCAAGTGTGCCAAGGTAAAAAGCTTGGCAGTGGAGGATAAATGCACAACATGGAATTTAACCCCATTTAAGAGGTGCAAACATGGAGTTGACAAGCCTTGCAAACCCCTGGAGGGTTGATTCTGCACTGTCCGTAATCTCATTGTAAGTACCAGTGATACCATCCAAGACCCCAGCAATGGCTGACACTGTAGTACTAAATTATATATAGAGAGAGTGGAGTGTCTAAAGTTGAGATTACATTACAAATAATCGTCATCATTGATAATGCTAAGGTGTTACAAGGGTGGCTGGCCAATGTAAGGAAGTTTGTGATCTCGCGTGAGTGGCTCCTGAAGGAGACTTGGAGAGAAAAATGATGAGAAGCACACATTAAAGCATTAATATCCTAAAATTTATTAGTAAAACAGAGGTAAATATTTTATGCTTGTTTTTAAAATAGTTTGAAACTCTTAACTTTGATAAGTTCTATAGTAATCTGTGTTCTAGGAATTTCATGAAAAAGATTCAATTTTTAGACTGAAACTTCTTTCTGTGAGTTTTAATTTAAATGATCATTTGCATTCATTCATTCAAGCCAAGTCTGTGTTTGTACCGAGCATTCTCTGTTGGCAAACAACCTTCACTCACTAACCTTTCTCTGCTCTCCTTCCTGTAGCCTTGGGGCTAGAAGTCTGGGGATTTCATTTCCCAGGATGCCCTTCCTCAAGGATTTGGATGGAACCTGCGTTTTTACCAGTTCTTTCACAGGAGACTAGCCAATTACCGAGAAATCCTTCCTGCAGCAGTGAATACCATGGTTCTGCAATGGCTGGCTGAACACCAGCTCCATGAGCAGGATGGGCCTCAGAGCGGGGCTGCTGGGATGCTGCAGGTAGTTTGCTGTGGTGTCTTGACCTCTGGGTGGCAGCACCTGAGTTCTGGATGCATCTACTATGGAGCTGCCTGAAAGCCATGGGCAGCCACACCAATGACAACCTTTCTGGTCTTCCCAAAGAAAGATTGTTAGCACCTAACTGCTTGTATGAAATCCTCAAATTGATTTTTTTTTTCTGGAGCAATCACAGCTAACACAGTATTTCGTGCCAAGACTGGTTCAAAGCTGGAACTCTTGTTATTTGAACGGCTTGCCTTTGCCTACAGTTAGGACCTCAATGCCCACATAAAACAGAACTGTAAGGAGGCCTGGTAGGTAGTGGTGAAGAACTCCTTAAGTCATCCCCGTGGTCGTCAGAGGTAAAGAGCCTGTTAAATATAAGACTTTAGAGGAACAAGATGGCCACTGCTGTAGAATTGGATGATACAAAAGAGAACAAGGACTGTGTGATGTGTCAGCTAGCTACTTCTGCATCTGTGACCATAAAAGGAAGGTGACCAGCTCCAGAGCATTATGATCTTAGAACAAGGCATAGTCAGACAGCCAGAGAAGCTCCAGAACACATCACACTTGTATGCTTGACAAAGCCAAAAATCTGCCTAAACGTCTGTACCTTTAAGCTGAAAAACATTGTATAAGATGAATTCTAAGTCTTGCTTAGTCTCTTATGTTAAAATAGGCCTGTATTGTAAAGAATCGGGATGGAAAAAGGCATTTGAGAAGCTTTGGATGACTTCAAACACCAAGATGTCCTGAGGCTTCCTTGCCAAGAAAGTAAGCCCATCTTTCTCTGCCCATCTTTTCTGCTCTTATTAGCAAATGGTCTCTACTTCACTTGAAGCCACTGCCTAGCAAAATGCTCCCAGGTTTCCTGCAACCAGGACAGGTTGTGGCTAGTGTTGTGGCTAATGGCATTCCAACCTTGGGTAGAAGTAAGACCTGCCTTATTTAGCTAGTCACAGCACCGCACTTTGGAGCTGGTTTCACTGTCAGATGAGCCTAATGGAGGCAGGTAGAAAAAGACCTACTTGACAGGATACCACACTGTGTTCCCTTGCGAATTAAGATGCATGTCTGGTGAGACCCTGGGGCTGCTGCCTTTGATAAAGCAACATGTTTTAAGTATTTCAATTTTCTCATAGTATTAATGTAATTGCACAAAATGGAAATGATAGAAATCATCATTGCTGATGTCATGCGGGCATGGTAACTTATTTTACAGACATTGGACAATGCCTAACGGGAAGCAGTCTGCAAGTCGTGCTGCATACTCTTACTGTCTATTGATACAGTGGGGGTTTGGGGGAAGCCCACCTGCTTTGACACGAGAACAGCATCTACCTGCCCATCAACAGAGGAATGGCTAAAGTAGATGTGGCACCTATACACAATGGAATGCTATGCCGTCACAAAGAAAGATAGATGTGAAGCTTTAGAATGAAAATGGGGCCATCTTGAGTCAATAATGCTTAGTGAAATGGACCAGACACTGAAGACTGGCTATAGACACGTGGCCCTCTTATGAAATCCACAAAGATAAAAGAACCCAACATGAGTGACAGGTTAGAAACAGGGGCAATGGTCAGCTAGGAAAGTGGTGAATCTCTGAAAAAGGGTGGCATGGATGCTCAGTGATTTCCTCAAGCCACGTGTCTCTAATGAGTTATAGAATTTGGAATTCATGTATATAAATTTTTTAAAAAACAAAAAATAAATTTCGCTACTTAGAAATAGCAGTTTGGGTTCATTTCCTTATAGAAGCAGAATCCTGCTGCATAGACATACGTTTTATCTGCGGGCATATGCATGAATAGCTTTTGTGTCCTCCCTACATATTTATCTCAACTCTTCATGATTAACATAGGCTATTATTCCACTTTTCAATTTTTGTTGTTTAAGAAGCTAATAATTAGATAAAGCAACACAAAAAGGCATATAATATATTGTAACAGACAAAAAAAATTAAAGAGAGGCTGTGAGAGGAGGGAGACCGGTGACAAGGGCAGGCCTGGCTTGGGGAGGAGGACACCAGGCCACAGGTGGCAGTGACTCTCAGCCTGCGATGCATTTTAGGTAATATTCTATTATTCTTGGGACTTAGTGTCCTAGCTCAGTCTGATCATTAAAGTGAAGCCGAGTAGAGGTTCATAATTTTCCATCCATTTTCCAGCTTCATAAATAACTGGAATAATAGTACTTGTAATTAAAACGATAACAATCATACTAATTTTATCTTACATGTTTGGACCACAAGCCGTGTACTGAGGTACTGTTTATCTAGAATTAGGTCATTTAGTCTGACAATGGCTCTATGAGTGAGATACTATTGTAATCCTAAATTGTGGGTTTTTCAAATATGAATTCATGAGAGGCAAGTTACCAGCTAAACATCATACCAGTAGTTAATGGTATGGCAGGGACTCAAATATAGGCCTTTCTTGCTTAAACCCCTAGACTTTTTAACCATTATATTGATAAGGCAGAGCTCTTCTAATTTCTTGGAGAACTTGTCTTACAGAAGCAGTTGGGCTGTTTGAATGAATACCACAGATTGGATAGCTTTTAAACAACACTTATTTTCCCATAGTTCTGGAGCTGTGGGAGGCCTGCCACTAAGGCACCAGAGAATTCCGTATCTGTGGAGGGTTCATTATCTGATCCAAGCACAGCTGTCTATGTTCTCACCTGGTAGAAGGTTCAAGAAAACTTGCTTAGTCTCTTTTACAAGGGCACGAATTCACATGGCCCTCACTCTCCTGATCCAACCACCTTTCAAAGGTGCCACCTCCACATACTCTATTAGCAACTAAGTTTTAACAAAGGAATTGGAGTGGGGGAGAGGCATGATCCTTCTATCTGCAGCTGCACATGTGGCCTTGTGCTCTGGGACTTTTAGCTGTTACATAGCTCTCATATCTATCTTCTTTTTCCATCGCTGTCATAACAATGGATGCCATGATCTCTCGAAGTGGTTGCTACAGCATCTCCCTACCTGGTCTGTGGCGTTAGATTCTGCAGCCGACTTCTAATCTGTTTTCCACATTTCTGCTGAAAGGAAACTTTCATACTGTAAATCTAATCATGCTGTACCACCTACTGTGAACACTTCCATGGCTTAATGTCTCGAGGACAGTTTGGTAGGTCAGTGCACCCATTCATAGGCCCACTGTTCCTGAACCTGCTCTTACCCTTCTGCATAATCCTTTGCAGCCAGCCACGTGTGTCCCCCACAGCTCCTCATGTGCACGTTTCTTCCTCAGAGCCTCCGTGCGTGCTCTGCCCGTGCCCTCCTGTGCCCTCCTGCCCCCAGCCCCTTTTTCCTATTACATTTCAACTCCCTACACATCTCCTCTAGCAAAGTCTTACTGATCTCTGAAGTAAGTTTGTTTTTCTCATTGCAAACTTTCATAATAACACTAGCCTTTTCTTCGAGAAAGAAATTGTTTTTCTAGTCTAGTGCTGGGGGTGGACCTTCACACAACACTGCATCTTCAGCCCATTTTTTTTTTTTTTTTTTTTTTTTTTTTTTTTTTTTTTTGGTTTGGTTTTGAGACAGGGTCTCACCACATTGCCCCATTTCTCAGCCTGGGCTCTAACCTGCAACCCTCCTGCCTCAGCCTCTCATTGGGACTAGGCCTGTGCTACCATGCCTGCTTGAAAATGGAGTTTTATAAGTATTCATGTGGTTCCTTGATGAATGCCATACTGTAAACTCCGTGATGGCAAGAGAGTCAAGTCAGGTTTCGCTGACCTCTGTAACACCAGAGCCTAGGACAAGGTCTGTGTGACAGACATTCAAGCAACACTTGCTGAGCTCAACGGAGCAACTTTACCCTTCCCTGGGAAGTATGAAGACAGCAAACTGGGGGTAAGAAAATGGGCACCACAGGAAGCAGTGCCAGCCAGTTGGTCCCATGCCATCGCCTGTCTGAGGCTGGGAGGACAAGGTTAACTTCAGTCAAGTTCAAGCGGGTGGGGGCAGTGCCTCAGGCTCACATTTTAAGAGCCTCCCTCCTCAAGTGAGTCTTCTCCAGAAGCAGTTGCTAAACACACAGAACACTGAGTGTGTAGGATTCTTTCCCTCGCATCTCTGAAGCCAACAAGTGGGATTGGTTTTGGAAGCTGGGCTCAAGAAGGAGAAGGGAGACCCTGGGGTCCTTTCCTCCTGAGCAGCAGGCATGGCATGTGGACCTGGGCCCGGTGTCACCGGGGCAGAGGCTGTGCTGACCTGAACACCCTGGCTCTGTGGTTATCCCCCCTCACCCAAGGGACGAGGCAGCCATTACAAGTGTCATCCTTAGGTGACAGAGGCAGGACTAGCCGTTGGTGGTGACCTCAAAGTATGACCCTAACCTTTTAGCCCCAACCTCCCAATTATCAAGTTCTACAATTACAAACTCATATGTTGGGTTTGTTATTGTGTCATTAGAGTCCGGACTTTACAGGGAATCTTTGGTAATTTTTGTGATTTCTGTAACCCCTCATTAGTGTTAATTTTTTGTAATACTTGGGTGATTCTATTTTGTTGTTACTACTGTATGACTAAGCTGCCTTGTTAAATTGATTGAATTATTGTTTTATTTCTGCCCCTAATTTGTAATAAGCCTGCCAAGAATAATAATGTAAAATCATTTCACCTGTGCCCACAAGCACCCATAAGACCCCTTTGTTAAGCTTGTTAACTGCTGTTCTCTGGGGACTCCCTTGGAGTCCAGGGGCAGCCTGACCACCTGTTGCAATAATATCCTGGTCGTTAATAAAGGATCCTTACTTCATTTCTTGCTTTAATTGGCATTTGAAGGTCTCTTGATTTCCATCTGTAACAAGTTTCTAAAAATATTTATAAACTCAGAGAAGCAGAACTCATTGGATTGGGTTACCAGATTGGTTCCAGTCATTATTCTGGAGATCTTGATGACAATTTAAGGAGACTGGACAGCTACTGACTGCTGGGAATGCTGGCGCAGGTGAGCAAGGCAGTGGACGGAGGGAGACATCGGTCACTTTACTAACTGATCATCCCCTTCAGGACACTGACAGGGACAATTGTTTCGTTCGGGTCGAAGACTCCGGGATAATTATTACTTTTAAGACTCATGCAACACAGCTTCTATTTGATTTTCACTACGGTAATCCTGTTGGACTTGGCCTTCATTGTTGATTGAGAGAAACTATGTTTGACTTTGCTAAGAAACCATAAAACCACAACAAAATAAATGCTCAGGAATGCTACTAAGCAACACCAGGATCTCTTTGACACCACAAGTGGGACTTGTGCTAAAGACTGCAAAGGCCCTGCCATGCCTATAGGGCCTCTGGGGAAACTAAAGACGTTGCCGAATTAATATGAGTAAGGTGCCAAAGTCCTTCTCAAAAAATGTTCAGCTTCATAAATGACAGCAACACAGTGAGAAGCCTGACTGGGTTCTTCCGAATTATGGGTTACAGACTCCACAGCCAAAGGCCAGCTGCTAGGGTCTTCTTAGGGGTAAGTTAAAATGTAGGCTGAGGCAGGAGGATTGCAAGTTCCAGTCCAGCCTGGGCAACTTGGCTAGATTCCGTCTCCAAGTCAGAACTGAGAAACAGACTGGAGACTTGGCTCAGGGCGCGGGTTGTGGGTTTGGTCCCATAATAAAAATAAATAAAGGTGCCTGGAATGCTCTGCTCCACCTGCCTCGCGTCTTTCCTGCGACCTGCTCAGGGAACTTCCCGCCTTTCCCGGCCTGTTCGGCCCACCGGACACGGGAAATGGTGGGCAGAGTTGTCAGCCATGGAGCTCAGCCCCTGTGGACGCAGCGCCCCGCCCCCCGCGCCGCCACCGGCTCCGGCGAGGTACTCGCGGCGCTAAGTCGCGCCACTGCGGGTCGCAGAAGGATCCAGGGCTGCGGAGGAGCAGGGAGGCCGGGAAGCCGCCAGGTCCCTGCCCGGCTCTGCCGGGGCCCAGCGCCTGCTGGAGTCGGGCGCGGGCCCGGACAGGGGGCGTGGCTGGCTGGTCCCCCGGCAGGAGCCGTGGCTGCGAGGGGCGGGACGGGTGCCCCCCAGCCCCACGGCGCGCGGCCAGGCGGAGAGCGCAGAGCGCAGGGAGGACAGCGGCCCGCGCGGCAGGGCGGGCGTGGGACCTGCGGCCCGCGGGAGCCGGCCGGGCTGTTGTGCTCCGGTCACCAGGGCGTCGCGCTCCCCGCGGCCCTGGCAGACCGCGCCCGAGCCCGGCCCAGCAGCGCGCCCGCCACCCGCGGAGCCGGCGTTGGAGGCGGTGACTGCGCGCCGCCGCGCCGCTGGCCACCTGCGGAAAGAGACCGCGGGAGCAGGCACAGCCGAGAGGAGCCAGCGGACACGCCGCGAGCGGTAGGAGCGTGCTGCAAATGGTGAGCAGCCTGCGCGTGCACGCCGGGGCTGCGCGTCGCGGGTGGGAGGGAGGGGGCGGGCGTGCGTGTGCAACGCTCGTGGACGCGTAGACCCGGCGCTGCGGAGGCGCGGTGCTCCTCGGCCGTGGGGATCGCCTCCCGTGGCCCCCCTAGAGTCGTCCTTTCCTCTTGCGGCACGTCCTCGGGGCTCCGGGGACGCCGAAGCCAAGGGCAGCCGCCCTCGCGTGGCGACGGTCGCTGCTGTTGCGACTATGAGATGGGGAGGGGGCGCGGGGCGACTTCTAGGAGCCGCCCTTCCTCCGCCCCGGATATTTTAGGAACGGCCGGGGGAGGGAGGCGGGTCGCGGAGCCGGGCTTGAAGGAGGCCCGCGGCCGGCGCTGTCAGGGAGCAATCGCTTGCCAGGCGGCGCCGTAACTTTCGTCTCCTTCCCGGAAAGACGCATTTGCGGGCCGATTTTGCACGGCCGCCGCCGGCGGGGTTCTGGGAAAGGGGCAGCAGGTGTACGCGCTGCGGAGAGCGGGAATCTAGAGCGGAGTGCCGCAGCCGTGGCCGCCCGGAGGGACGCCCCTCGGGAAGGGGCGGCGATTGCGGTGGCCGAGCTGGAGGCTGGGACGCTCAGGCCTCCTCCACGCGGAGCCCGGGTGCAGCCCACGGGAAGTCTCACCTCTGTAACCTCCGCTCCCAGAGCGTCTCATCCCGAGCCCTCCCGCGGGGATGGAACGCCTCTGCGGATTGAGTCTGAATCCTTTCTGTGAATGTTAAGAGAGTCCCGAGCGAATTACATTTCTCTTTAATGTCTGTTAATTTTAGTCCTGACTTAAGAACCACTTTCCTGGAGACATAGTTGTTCTGCTGCAGCTGTCCCTGTGCGACAGAGAGCACGGGCGCTCCCCCACGCAGCTCCTAACATGACCTACATCTGCAAAAGAGCTGATTTCACCGTGAGTCAGGACTGTTCTTCACGAGACACTATGTATTCCCCACGATGACAATGATCCATGGTGTGGATTTTTAAAAGTTCCTGACATCATCAGAGCAGGGGACAGAAATGCATACCTATTTCCCCGTGTCTTTGAGTCTGTTTATTACTTTGTGGCAGATTCAGAACAAAATGTACCAGATCACTATGAACTAAAACACGTTTCCTGGGGAAGATAAAAATGCACCTCCAGGCCGACGCCAGCCTTGAGAATGACTTGTTCAACTCTCACTTAGCCTCGCTCCTGTCTTTCGGAACGACTTTTCTCGAGCTGGTTTGCTTCTGTCCTCACTGTCCCCACCACACAAGAACTCTTTTCACTCGATTTCACACCGCCAGGCGACCGGGATTGGAGTACGCTAGTTTACCATCTAAAATTTCTTTCCAGAGCTGTTTGCTGCTTCCGCCAGACCCGCTTTCTGCTGGTTATGCAGCACGCAGGGTGTCTTGCAGCCGACAGGAGGTGTGACTCCAACAGGATGTGTGACACCCATGACCTTGCAACTGGACAAGATGGGTGGCATTTTTTTTCCCCTGCAGCTGTAGCTAGTGCAGCCACACCCTGTGGCCTGAAGTGGCTGCCACTCGGTGGCCAGGCATCCTCTGGGGGGACAGTGTGATTCGCGACCTCTTCACTGTGCCCTTTCTCATAGCCTGGCCTACAGAGAATGAATGCCGGGCAGGAAGTGGCGAATGCATTTGAGCAAGGCCGGGAGAGAGGGTGGCAGATGTCTTCTGGTAAACTTTATACTCCGGGCTTGTAAAGTAGTTTGAATCAGAATACTTAGCAGTTTTTCTGCTCTGTATTATTCTGTCTTATGATTACCAGTCCATATTTCTGTGTTAATAGGGAAAAGACCATTATTATTCTGAGAAGCTCATAATTGTAAATAATTAATATTATTTACTGATAACCTATACATATGTATTTGTAATAAATTTATGTTAACTCAATAATATCTCCTCTAATTTTAAAGCCATCTTGATGTTTATTAATCCACTACCAAGGATGACTAGAAAAAAATAAATTAAATCAAAATTATTTCCTTAAGGGAAACTACTGTACTACAAGATGAACAGAAGAGCATATGCTGAAATATTTCTTTATTTAATAGTGGATTTCAGTATTACTGGTTTCTTATACATATTTAGACATTTAATTAATACCTGAATTTCATAGTGCTGTGATTCTGTTTATGTATTGATGGCAACCATGCTTTATTATTTTCAGCTTGACTTAAATCACACCATCTCGGGTTTTAGCAGGATTTGGAATTTTCTGCCGTAGTTTGCTAATACCTACATTTTTGGTTAGGTGTGGTCCTGTGGCCTTGTCCTGTGTGGCTTTCCAAAGTGTGTTTCTTGCAGTCTCACGAGCAAGACACTGCTGTGCTGTCGTGGCCTGCTGTGCATCTTAGATAGAGACAGAAAATGTCAGGTTGTAACGATTCACAGCTGGGATTTTCCCAGGTGTTGGTGTTAAGATGAGAGCGCCATTTGGCCCGGGGTATCCTAACTGCTGTAGCAGAGACCTTCCTTCTGCACCTCGCTCAGTGTGCACAGCAGGTGGTGTTCTGTTGGTGCCCACAGTGGCCTGGACCTTTCCGTTGCAGTTACCCGCTTTCTGTGGTGTCATTCTTACCATCTCCCTCTCGGGCACATAAGCGCTGGAGGCGTGGGACAGGCTCATTCATTGCTACTCACTTGGAATATGCATTGTCTTTTACAAATAGTTTCTCAATTTATATTTGCAATGAAATGCAGGAATCTTACCTCTCTGCTACGTAGGATAGATGTGTTTAGCTGCACTGTGCAGGGGCCACCCGTTGGCAACCATGTTAGTTACTTTTTCGTTGCTAGGACATAATACCCTGACACGTACAACTTAAGGGAAGAAAGGTTTATTTTAGCTCACAGTTTCAGGAGGTTGGTCTCTTCACAGGTGACTGGACATGGAGGGAAGGGCTGGCAGAGGCCTAGCTGGAGAGAAGCTGTTCATGGCATGAGGGGACAGGAAGTGAGCGAGTGAGGAAGGAGAGGGCTAGCGCCCACTCCTCCAAGTCAGGTCTCAGTGGTCCGCCCCTTCCAACCAGGCCCTCCTCTTAGCAGCCCAGGAAATCAGTGGGTTAGCCCCATAATTGAATCATCTTCCAAACATGAGGCTGTAGGGGACCTTCCAGATCCAGACTCGCTGATATCTACCCATTTCTGCCCTTCCTTCCTGGCACCTGGCCTCAGCTCTCATTCTCCCCCTCACTCACAATATCCTGTGCCTACCCTGGCCTTGGTGCATGTATTCACGTGCCAGATCTCCTCTGGTGATCAGTAGGATAGGTCATGTCCAGGACCAGAACATGGCTGTATAACCCATCAGAGCAAGACCCCTGTGACCACATTCTCTGTAGCTGTCACTCCTGCTGCCTTTGGTGGAAACTGTAGTGCACACTTGCCGACATCTGTCCATTCAGGGCCATTCCTCCTGTTGCAGGCGGAGAAACAGGATAAGAAAAGAAAAAGGGAAACCAGTGATTTGCTGAAACTTGATTGCATGTCACAGGTTACACATTTACCTTCCTATTTATTGGTGTGTAGATTCTGATTATTGATTTGTTTTACCAATGCTGGGTATTGAACCTAGGGTCTTGTGCATGTGGAAGGTGAGAGCTTTACCACTGAATTATGCCTCTGGCATCATATTTACCTTTTACAATTTAAAGGTCAAATTTATATTTGCATAAATTATATTTTACGCATGAAAAAATAAGAACTCATGAATGTTTAATTTCAGATCATATGAACAGTAAGAGACAGGAATAAGAAATATTTATTCATCCACAGTCTGTATATTGCCTGGTACTGTGTCTGTCTGTTTAGCACTTACTGAGTACTGATACACACACAGAACCAGCTTAAAACTACCCAACCAGTTGGCACAAAGTTAAGCCTAGAACTCATATCAATTTCCAGCCTCTTTATTATATGCTTTTTATCAATTCGAAATTTCTTATCAAAGTATGTGATAAAAAAGAGAAAAGCAAGACCATAGTAATTTCCCACTGTAAGATATGTATGTGTGCACAGATGAAGAAAGTCCTTCTTCTTAAGCTGAAGAAGGAAGGATATTGCATCAAATTTTTGTGGTCGGGAGGGGTTTTCTCATAGATGTAAAATATTACAAACTGATTTCAATAAAGCAAAAACTTGCATCTGAAGGGTGCAGCAGTCACTCGAGGACACTTGGTATCAGTGGCTGAGCTCTTAAAACAGTAAGAGATGCAGTCACTGTACCGGTGAAATATTCACAGTGTGATGAGACCAACCACAATGAAGAAAAATAAGCCAGGGTGAACTTACTTTAGCATGGACTGTTAGTGTTAGAGAAGTTGCAGGGGGGCCGTGTGGTGGCAGATTCTGGAAAGGCTTCTGGTGGCGTGAGAGTCCTGGGTTAAGAGTACAGCATAGGGATTTATTCTCTATTCCACAGAGAGGTGAGAAGGGACGATGAAGAAATGGCTCTGTAGAGTTGTCCCCAAGACAGATGACATGACACAAAAAACGCTTGGGAGTAAGCCTCACACAGCTCCTCTGGGGGGCTCCATGACAGCACCAGGGTTCCTGAGGAAGCTTCCGTAGTCTCCCTCGTCTCCTCCGGGGCCTGCACTCCTTCCACCCACACTCTCACTCCATCTTTCCCCTTCTTACTCCCAACTGGCAAATCACCACACCTTCAAATTTTACCTCCTAAAAATTTCTATTTTTCCTTCTCTATCACTCTCTTTCGTCCATCCAATGTCAGTCTTTTCAGGTGAGATTCCTACCATACTAATACCTGATTATCCTGGATCTTCCAGCCTTGACTGCCTCATAGACATCCTTAAAAAATATAGGTCTCAATCCAAATTATACCTTCTGACTTTGAGTTGAAAGTCCTTCAATGGTTGTTTGGTTACCTCTTGCAGAACCAGCACCATGCTTCTGAGCCGACAAACTAGGGCCTTTCCTGTGGCCAGTTCTACCTGCAAATCATGCTGTGTCCTGTGTCCAGCTTGTCACTCTGCCTGGAAAGCATCTGCCATATTTCCCCCCTGACTAATTAACTCATGTACCAAGACTCAGTTTAAGTGTTTATTCCTTTTCCCAGGACACTTCTCCAGAACCACCAGATGGGCTCAGGCCCCATCTGAATCCTTCTACCTGTGTGTTTGCACTTACCTCTGGGATTTCTGCATTATATTTTCATCACTATATCTCCCAATATGTTCCAGACTCCAGGCCGTATTCATCTTAGTAGCCCCAGTGCTGGGTTCAGGCACCCAGAATATGTTGGTGTACTGTGACAGTAAGATTACACTGGGGAGGATATTCAGAGGGAAGAGAAGAAGAGAGAGAGAGGAGAGAGATTAATTGATTTGAGGATTAATCTCTTATGTGACATGAATGTGAACTAGAATTTGGCAGAAGCAGATAGTCTAGGCTGGCCTGACCTCATTGTGTAGCCCAGGATAGCCTTGAACTCACAGTAATCCTTCTGCCTCAGCCTCCGGAGTGCTGGAATTACAGGCATGCACCACCACACCCCACACACCCCACGCAGCTTATGCCCCACGCAGCTTATGTGGGAATTGAACTCAGGGCCTTGCCCTTGCTAAGCAAGAGCTCTAATTGTTGTGCTACTCCTCCAGCCCCAGCATCTTTTTTTTTTAAGTTTAGAAGAGATATTTTCAACTTTGTATCTGTGCATCTTGACCAGAGACCAATATACACAAGTATTAATAATGCTATGTAAAATCAATTACAAATTGTAATTACATTCTTTTACTTATCCAGAGCTTCATAAATAATACTGCTTTAAGGACCATGCATTTAGATTACAGTATGTTTGTTTCAGCACAGTTACACTCAGGGTTTCCCCCTTTTTGCTTCAGGCAGATCTGTCTTTACGTCTTGCTTCGTGGCCCTCTTTTTCCTCCCACTCCATTCTTTTCTTTCTCCACTGTCACCATAACCTAGAGATCAGCGTTAATTGTAGCAAAGCACCACTCGCGCGGGCCTCCTTGGCCAACCCCGTGGTTAAGTTGCTTTCTTTGGGTACATTATTCCCTCCTTCCTTCTAATTATTTTGTTGATGGCAGAAGCTCCTGTCCAGATAATTCTATGGTTAGGAAATCCGTGTTCCAAGTACATTTCTCAATGTCAAGTTTCACCATCTGCTTGCCGACTTCTTTTCCACTACCTTAGTCTGGAATGATCAGTGACACTTGAGCAGAGCGGAGGCTTCAGGAAGGGGTGAGAAGGACAGTACCCACTGGTTGGCCACCCTCACCCCAGCCTCACAACTTCCTTTACAGCCTTCCTGGATAGGGAAGAACAGAAGCTAAGTCCGATTCCTTTGTCTTCTGCAGTTTGATTACTTGAAAGTCAGAGTTTTAGAATAAAATCACTTTTATCTTGATATCATCTTAATTCATTAAATTGATAAAGAGAAAACTTAGACCATAAGTAAGAACTTATTCTTTTGACAATCTATTTTGTTTTATCTAATTTATGCTCTTTATTCAATATCATAGGACTTTCTAACATTTGTACACTACTTTACGAGCATTTTTCTTATTATTTACTTAAGTTGATAATGAGCCAAGCATTCAGATTGAATAGTTACCATCTTAAAACTGTGATGACCTAGGTCTTTTTGCTTTCTGTTTTGTTTTATTTTTCAGGTGTTAGAACTTACTGAAGTGGGCAGTTTTGAAAGAAGCGGTCCTTCAGCCTTTGGGCATGTTGTCTCCTCCCTGATGAGGCAAGCACCTGGGTCTTGTCTGTGACTCTGCAGACCTAGAGAAGTCCTCCATTGTTTTCTGGAATGGCCTAGTCCTGTTTTGCCTTGGGAACCATCTTCTGGTGTTGATTTTATGCCACTAAAGGCACCATGGCAACCTCCAGGGCATCCTCGCGCTCTCCTCGGGACATCGCCAATGTGATGCAGAGGCTGCAAGGTAAGGGAAGCATTTCAATTTTTTAAATAGGCTTTTAAATTCAAATATTATCTTTATTCTGAGTCCATTAGATTTGCTTGGAGGTTCTTCAATTTTCTGGAATCTAGGGAAAGAATAGAGTAGGCAGATGTGTTTTTATTTCAGATGAGTACACAGCGTCTGAAGATGCTGTCTTGTTAATTAATAAAAACAGGCTGATGCCTCTTTTCATTCATTCGTGTCTGCATTAGTGTGATATTAAGGACCATTTAGTGTCCAGCTGAAAAGCCAGAGCTATTTCCAGTGTACTGATGCTATCTTTCGATGATACCAATGATAGTGTGATGACACTGTCCTGCTGAGGGGGTCAAACAGATGAACAAGTTGCATTTCCCAAGCAGAAGCATCCTCAGATATCTTGGGGCATTTCCAACAAAATGAGGCAAACGAAGTTTTGCAAGATGAAATGACAGGGTAACATTAATGACTGTGGGCAGTCAGTGGCCTGTTCCTGTGTCCCTCAGTGAGGCTCCTTTTCTCTACAGCAGACTGTCTTGTAAAAGAGAACTACCTATGGATTCCTAGGGCAGCTTGTAGGTGAAGTTGCTATTTTCAATTTTCTCTAAACGTGAATAGATCTTGAAACATACACATAATTATCACCTAGAGGTATAAGAAAGCATTGCGTCTTTACCATAATCTCAGTGATCCTTCTCATGTCCTTCAGGTGTATACTTTTAGGGTAAAAACATTTGCAAATTTGGAAGAGTTTTGCGCTGATCTTTTTTTTTTTTTTGTCAAGAATGCTTGAAAGTAATCTTATAGCTTCACTTTTCAGTGTCTGTGCTCATCTTGAACATGCTGTCATTGGGATTTTGCTCCATAGCTACCACATTAATGTGTTAAGAACCCAACTTCTTTGTTTATCGTGTTGGTGCGCACAGCAGTAAGTTCTAGTTAAGCATTCAAATGCAGACCACACTCTTGAATCTGGATATTTGTGGCCTAGAACTCACTCATGAATATAGGAAATCAGGAGAAGAATCGGTCCGGTTGAGTTTCTTCATGCAGATCAGAGACTACCACATTGACTGTCACTTCTGTAGTCAGGTGACCCTCACTTGCGCCTATCTGCGTGGACTGATTATCTTGGTGTCAGTGGGGCTTGTTTCCTGTTTATTGTTAAACAGTGCCACTTGTCACGTCAAAATCTTTGTTAGATAAAACGAATCTTTGCTGAATATATGATCATGCAGCTTTTCCCCCCATAAGTTGAAAAACTCTCTGATTGGGTCTGCCCTGTAGCAGGAACCTCAGATTGAAGCTGTACATCTTGATTTGGTAGCTGGGACATTGACTTTGGAGTCTGTTCTCTATGTTGAGCTTTACTGTTTGCCTGAGGGCAGCTTACCAAATGATTTCTTTCCCCATGGCACTATCTATGAGACAGGGGAAGAAAACCTGCAGGCCCTCTGCGGAAGTGTGAGGAAGGTAATTTGCTTCATAAGCAGACTTTTTTGTGAGCCTATGCATTTAAAAATCCTCTGGGTGAAATGCATATTGGCAATAAAGGAAAACTGTAAAGAGAATATTTGAAGGGACTCAATCAGAATCAGGTATGCATTCCTACAGTCACTGCACTCCTCATTCTCACCTTGTTTTGGATAGAAATCCTTTCATTAAGGCAGAAGCTAGGGAAAGGAGGACCCATGCCTCAGGGTTTTATTTTCTTTAATGTTTTATAGTGGATGTATATGCATAAGGTTGGGTTTTTTTTTGAGAAATGCGTGTAGTGGGGGAAGGAGCTGGGACTCTCAACTCCATTCGTGCTGGGTTTGTGACAGAGGATGACTATTAAACACTTATGTGTCTAAGCACCCCGGTAGCAGAGTTGCCTTCTTGCCTACATCCTCCTAGGATGGTGTTGTAAAGCCCAGTAATGATGTGTGAGACAGTGAGCTATCAAGCATTCACAGAAGAACGCTGGATGAAGAGGTGTGGCCTGAGAAATTGATGCAAGTCTTTCTTGCAGTGTTTTTATTTTTCTGTGCATGTGTATGTGTGTCTATCTGTCTGTCTGTGATATGTTAGTTTCATTCATGACCTACACACTGAGCTGTATCTCTAACCTTTGTTTATTTTGTATTTTGGGACAAGATCTCACTTAGTTGTTCTTAGTTCTTATTAACTTGATGTCCTGTTGCATCAGCCTCCTAAGCCACTGAAATTACAGGCACATTCCACCACACGCAGCTATTTTTCTAATAATCCAAAATTTGGAGGAATGTCAATGATCTTATATATTCATTGATGTATCAAACCAGTCATTTTACTACATAATGCAGTGACTATGCATTTGTTTTTTTTTCTACAAAACAAAACTTACAGCAAATTAGAAAGGCACTGAAAAAGTTAGATCAGTAAGTCTTGAAATTCTGAAGGAGAGAAAATTCCAGAAGACTAGGTAATTTGTGCATATAAGTGATGGATGGCTATAAAGGTACGGTGTACACTGCTGCAGAACGGGGCATCCGGCCTGCCTGGAGGGAGGCACAGTGAGAGGGCAGGAAGTGACTGGGAAGAGGGTGGGTCCTGGGCCAGATTGATGGCTGGGTTCGCTCCACAGGCTCAGCTGGCAGGGTACAGGACTCCTACTCTTGCCTCTCATCTTGTGGCCCTACCCATGCCAAACTCAGCTCTTCCAGATAGTCACCTGTCCAGGATATCAAGCACCTTGCTTACCTGCTGCAGCCTCTCTATCCATGACCAAAGCCCTAATAAAAGGAAGGCTGGCATCACTGCCTGGCTAATGAAGACAAATGAAGAAACTTAATTTGAGGAAAGGTAAATTGCTGCTATTTTAAATGGAACCAGACCTGCTATTTTCAAAGTTCCCATCCATAGAAACATTCTCTGTCATCTTCCTTCATTCCTTTGCCGGGGTGGATGAAAAGTGACCAAGGCTTTTGCTTCCCCCGTTGATTGGGTTTTATTGTCATTTCTGAACCGGATCACTAATGAAGAGCAGGTAGCTATGAAGAATGGCAGCTCAGTTTACTATCATGCTTACTTAGTCCACAGATACAATTGTTGACTATTTTTTTTCTGCTTTTAATTTTTATTCCCAGTGCTAGGAGAGTGAAGTGTACACACAGATTGCTACATAATTTAGGCACTACTGTAACCACTCGATACTTCACCACTGCCAATATCTGTGCCTGTTCGGGAGTACTGTTTTAGGCTGGGATGCTGCATTATGGATGAGCCGTCACACTGCAATGCAGAATTCCATTTGCTCTGAAGAATAATGAATGTCTTGTAACCTTAATCAATTTTAATAGAACCTTAAAAGCAAATGCAGGATAATAGTAAATAAAGGGAATTAATACTTCAAGTGCACCTAATTAGTGTGTCTATTTTTTGACCCTAAATACTAACAGGATCCATTTAACAGATGGCTTGTGGAATCGCTTTAGATTTAGTCACATCTAAGCAAGTAAATATCTCAACTCTTCAGATTGTAAGTTTTTAAGAGAGTGACTATAGTTTAAAGTTCTTTATAAATTTTCACAAATATTACAAATATTTGTTGACTGACTTTAAACAAACTCCGTTTTTCACTGAACACAAACTGATCTTTATGGAGTTGAACACGTCAGTGTTGGTGACGTGATGCATCCACGCAAGAGGGAAATGAGAGAAGGAGAAGTGGGAGATAGAGTGGGGAAGTAGAAAAGTCACGTTACCCTCTGCAAGGTCACAGTTTGATTTTCAGACCTTCTGAGTAGACTCAAAGAGAAATAACAGAGCTATGCGTTATTTACCCTTGGAGATGTGTCCAGGAACCTTGCTAGCTCTTCAGTATAAGGTAACCATGGCTTCTTCATGATTTTCATGAATAATTTAAAATAGCTTTTATTAGACTATTTCCCACAAGTACATCGCACCATAAAGGAAGGCCTCAAACTGACCAAAGAGCTGACTAGAGAGAAAAGTAAAAGAACAATTAATAAGGAAAGCACGATCTTCTTGTAGTTTAAAGTCGCTCACTGAGCAGAGCTTAGGAAAGTTTGCCATCTTGTGAGTATTACACTTTGTATAGTACTCTGGACGATTACATTTTGTCCTTTGCTGCTTTGACTTAACTTCTCTTATAAAGGCACAAAACAGTGCTGAAGCCCAATTAATATTATTTAGACTGAAATTCTTTGGGTTTAACTTCTCTTTCTACATGAGTGTTGTGTGACAGTATCTCAAATTAAAATGGACACAAAGCAAGAATACTTTCCTCATATTTTGGAACACCATAATTAAATAAATATGTGATGGATGCATGAACAGATTAAGATCCTTACATTGAAAATTGAAGATAAAATTAAGGCATGTAAAAAAAAAAGCTCAGAAAGAAACCACTTAAACTGATTCTCACCTTGTCTGCTGTCTTTTAAAGACATACCTGAATTCTTTTGTTAATCAAAAGTGACTTTTGAGCATAAAGTCACTTTAGGGACGCGCGTCCTGCCAGAATGAGTGATTATACTGACCTCGCAGGTGTGTGTGTCATTTTTGCAACTGTTGTGCTATAAACACCTTTTCCTTCCCCGTGTCCCGGTTCCGGTAGCCACGTGCTGCTTTGGCCTGCGTGCCTTCCTGTGTGCAGACTAATTCATCCCTCGTGCTGCAGGAAGGGCCTGGGTCTCCAGGGTCCTCAGTGACTTGCAAATTATTGGCTATTAAATAAAAGGAGAAAACATGTAAATCCAAAATAACAAAGGGTTGCATATGCTAACATTATATAAAGTGGTCAAGTGCAAATATGTAAATCAGATCAATTCAATCCACGTGTTCACGTGTGTGTATATATATCTTATGTGGTGTGTAGGTGCACTTCACTACACCTGATGTTGCATTGTGTGAGGCAAGCCTTTAAAAGTCACAGTAGAACCAAATCATTTCTATCCATCCAAGTGTCTCCACGTGAATTCCTACTTAGCATACTGCTCAGAGAACATATGTAACAAAATTATTTTCTTGACCTCCCAATTCAAGTGTGAGTCAACTTCTGACCTATGTAGTCCTTAAGCTTCTCCATGTATCCCAAGATTTCTGCCAAGTGGCACTGTTTGTTTCGCTTTGAAGACACTGACACCTTGGTGAAGGCTGTGTCACACCATGGTAAGAAAGAATCTCTCCTCCCTCTACCCGCCTCTAGCCTTTGGCGTGAGTGCCAGGGTAGTTATTTGCCAACAGTATTAGTTTCCGTGGGGTTACATGTACACCTACCCACAGTATAAAACCTGGGGCAGGGGACACACACATGTAACCCCCATTGAAACTAAGACTGTTGGTGAATAACTACCCTGGCACTGTCCAGCACAGAGCGTCTTACTACGTGGGCACCTCCCAAGTGGTGGCTCAGTGAGTGTACTGAAAGATCATGTTGATGTTTGGTGGTAGGAGATGGGGAACCAGAAGGGACTCTCATTTTAATTAGTGAAAAATTCAGTGATGGTTTAGACTAAATACTAGATGGTGAATGGGTGGGGGGAGACGCAGTAGAATTCTAGACATATTTTGAAAGTATGTTCAAAATAATGTGCTATTGCATTAGATGTAATAAATGAAAGGGGGAAAATTGGACTTCCTGTTTTTCATCTTAAAAATTGAGAAAGAAAAAAATTCAGGACAAATTCCAGATATTACTTCAGATATGTTACACTTCTGATGGTTCATGGACATGTTGGATATAGCCAGGGAGGGAGAAGACACTGCCAGAGAAAACCAACACAAATGTGAACCCCAACACAGAGAGAGTGTTTAAAGTTGGGGAAAGGGACAGGTGGAAAAGGGAAGAGGTAAAGAGGTCTGAGTAGAATATTCAACATGATGGAGGAATGAAAAGGGCCCCCACGTGAGATTAGGGTGCCCCAGCCGGTGTGAGAGGAGCAAATAAGACTGGAGGAAGGGCCAGAAGCCAAGGGAAGGTGAGTTTGAAGACCAGGGGATCAACAGTACGAAACGTTTTTCATGTTTCTGTGTGGCTATTTCACTATACTTGGCATATAATACTTGTGTATATTTTATATACGAATGTCAGGCCTGAGCAGGTGCCAGTGCAAGTGTTTACAGTTAGAAATCATTTTTGGAAGAATGAAAAATGGCCCTGTGCATTGCCCCTAAGGAGTTGGGGGCCTACTCCCAACTAAAGTTTTCAGAAGTTACTAAGTACAGTGTCTTAAGAATTCATTAACTAGAATTCTAAACTTTACATAGAGGCCGTACAAAAATGAGACCCAACGATGAAATGTCTCATAGCAGCCCTATGTGGTCTTCTATCCTTCTGGAGTTGAGGGCCTACTAATGCTAAGGCTGGTCCTCTTGAGATCTGTGCTCCTGATGATGACTTTCCAGACACTTAGGTGTGCCTGTCACACCTCTCTTGCCTTCTTCCTCTCTGTATATCCCCCTACAAATATATGCACTGCACCATTTGACATTATTTTTATTTTTCTAGAGTCTTTTCACATAACAAAAGTAGTACCAATCCTGTTCATGTTTTAAAGTTTTATGGAATCAGCGACATTTGTTTTCCTTGAGTGAGTCATTGCTTAATTAGCTCTTGTAGACACAGTTTCATGAAAAGAAAAGTGTGATATCATAGATGTTTTGACTATCTGAAAGATTGCAAGGACTCTGGGATTTCTTCTTTAAGATTGGGGTACTTCTCTCCTTAAATTCACTGTGACTAGACTGGGACAGCTGTGTTCGCATTTGGGAAACTGTCAGTCACTGTGCTGGGAGCTGCTCAAATCCGCTGTGCTGGGTCTGATGTGGGCAGGCTGTTGGCCTATGTAAGAGGGATAAAGACCCTTAGAGCTTCAATTGATATGTAATAGGTACCTACAGACAGGAAGAACAACCACGCTCTAAATTTCATGTGATAAACCCTTCACATTCTTAGGAGACTTAACAAAGAACAATTTTTATCCCAGGTTAGTGTTTTTTCTTTTATGTTGGGGTTGCTGAACATCTGACACTTTCTTTTTGGGTACTCATATCTAAAAACCTAAGAACCCACTCTCAGATCTTTGAAACATAGTTTACAGTTTACGCAGTTATTATTCATAAGGATTCAGTTACCCATGCATTCATTCATGTTAGGTAATGGGTATATAATTAATTTTAGGTCAAATATACATAGTGTTGCCATCATGCTGGAGACAGGCAAGTGATGTTTGTTTGTTTCTTTTTGAGTAAGTAAATAAAGACATCTGAAAGCACTTGATGACTGCAGCCAGCATCATATGCTCCACAGATGATTCTGAATTCTTTGGAAGCAGAAGTTTGCCTAAGCACTTTACAAATGGTTTCCATGGTAACCTGGGTATCTTTTTTTCCTCATTGTACATAATGTCCTCTTGGATTAAAAATAAACAATTCCTTCCTCTTCTGCTGCTAATCTCTCATGTTTAGTAAACACTGGTCTCCACCCATGCCAAAAATGTACTTACCTTGGATTATGCAATCGCTTGGCACTTACGTGCTTCCTTTCTCTTCACACATGTCTTTAACATTGTGCTCCTGACATTTGAATCCCTTTCATCCACTTGCTCCTTATTCTGTTAACTTGTCCACTAACTTCAAAGGAATTTTGAGATTTCCAGGAACTGTCTTGTTTTCATGCTCCTATTTGTGGTTTTATTTGCTGAATGTAGTTGTTGCCTGTTACGAACCACGGTGTTCATTTTCCCAAGAATTATGTTAGTTACATACTCATGGCCTTATGTTTTCAGTCCCTTTACTTTTCTGAGAGGTCTCACAGATTATCTCATTTTATCTATTTTGCATTGAGACAAGCACTCCTCACTTTTATAGTCAATACAAAAAAGGGGAACTCTTACCTTATAACCCCAAACCTGAGGGCTGAACTAGAGGTACCCTCGATGTTGTAGCAAGTGATCTTTCAGAATACGACTTCATGGTGCTCCTTTCTCTGTTACTTGCTGTAATCTTCGAAAGAAATTCTTTATCGGAAAAGGGGTCTTCATGATCTGACTCCTACTGATTTTGCGTCGCTACTTCAGTTAACCTTCCTTGGACTGTGGTGTCCCTGACGTATTCTTAGATCCACTCAACATATGATGTCACTGTCTTACCTCATTCCTTCTCTGCCTTCCTCAACCTATTTTCCCTTCCCTTCCCACATCCCATCCCCCTCCTCTCCCCTCCCTTCCCCTCCTCTTTTCTTCCCTCTGGCTTTTAACAACTTTTAAGACAGTCCAAACATGACATCCTCTGTGAAGTCTTTCTTCATACATGTGTCAACCAAAGAATTTCCTTTATTTATGTCCTACTTTAAACAACAACAACAACAAATATATGTGTGTATGTGTGTGTGTGAGAGAGTGTATCAAATGGTGTATATCAGCCTTTAAATGCTTGTTTCTTTATTTTTTCTTAATTAGAATATCAAAAACAGAGGAGGAGGGTGTGTCTTGCCCGACTCTGGATGTCTATTGTAATGTCCACCTCTGGCTTTAATGATTTCTCACGCTGTCAACTGCACATTCATGTATTTAACAAATATTTATTGGACACCCGCTGCGCCTAAGTCCTCTGTACATGAGTGTGAAAATGACAGAATTCCTGTCCTCATGAAACTGTGATCTCCTGGAATGAGATGATTAACAAAGAATTTATAAACTAGGTGACAGATATGGTAACCAATAAGTAGCTATTTGATTAATAAATGAATAAAAAATAAAAATTTTCACAAAATGATAGATATAATTAAGTAATATACTAAGGTAGCAAATTACTATTTTCATGTAGTTTTTACTTCACTTGAATTGAAATCACTTTATTAATTTTTTATTTTTAATTAAAAATTATTTTTGAGAAATAGTTCTGCTGTTTAGCTGAGACTGGCCTGGAATGCACAGTCTTCCTGCCTCTGCCTCTGGAATGCTGGGATTATAGGTTGTGCCATCACACCAGCTGGATTCTGTTTTCTTAGGCGTGAGCTACAGTGTAATCCTGGCACCCTGGGAGGGTGAGGCAAGAAGACTGCAAGTTTTTGCCTCACTTGGGCAACTTAGCAAGACTTTGTTTCAAAATAAAAATACCAAAAGGCATGAAAATGTAGCTCAGTGTGAAAGACCTGGGTTCAATCTCCAATACCCCCCAAAAAAACCCCACAAAAAAGACCATACAAAACACAAACCCACAAAATATGGATCCCTAGTTTTATTGAGGTTGAAGACTTGTAGCTCACAATTTGATGGTCTTATTTTACAAAGGAAATAATGATACAAAATTGTCTACCCCCAACCTAATAAGCCAAGGTCATATGAAGACACTGAGGGTCTCTGGTCTCAGAGATCTACGAAGCTGCTGGGTGGTCCTATACAACTACATGACTTATTAGGCTGTTCTTTTACTATTAATGATCCTGAGTCATTTTGAATAAGAGGTAAGACTGGCCACCTGCTTCCCAGGTTCCAGCCCAAAATAAAAAGGCAGATCTGTCTTTTTCAGTGGTTGAGAATAACTTATTTGCAGCAGACTGTGGTCCTTTGTGGGGCCCACCAGGGTGCAGCGCCCTCTTGTGTTACTTGGGTCAGATACTCACAAAGCCCCAAAGGCTGATCATACTCTGGGGGACATGGGATCTTGAGAACTTTAGGCTGTCACACAAGAGGTGGAAAAGAGTGAGAAATACCTGGAATCACTCTGCCCATTACCGTACCCCCCTCTCCAGAACTCATACTGGTACTTGAGTACCACTAGCCAACCTCCCTGTGGACTAAATTCTCTGGCATGTTGGAGCCTACCCATCACTTACAGCCTTATCTTTTGGGGTGTGGCCTGTATGGAATCCCAGCAAGGTGGGAGGATGAGACAGGAGGATAGAGTTTGAGCCCATCCTGAGCAATTTAGCCATTTAAGACAACCTCTAATGGGTGGCAGTGTAGCTCAGTGTGACGATCCTGGGTTCAATCCCTGGTACCACACAAACACACACACAAAGGTTTTAGTGTAAACATGAATTCATGGTCACTTACTGAGTTCAGTATTGCCTATATATTTCTTCATAAGGAAAGATCGATTTGAATATTAATTAGGCATTTAGGATGAGAAACTAACAGTCACTTTTCTTACTGCTGGATAAATCTATGCTAACTATATCCAGTTCATTTCTCTGACCCTACAATTACTAGTACTGTAGTCAGGTTTGTAAGAAATGTGATGCTTGGCATACAAAGGATGCACTGAAAATCTCTGTCTCTTGACTTTATCTTGTTCAGTGAAGTTGTGAAAAATCCCTAAAAAGTGCAATACTCTTGCATTTGCAAATCAAGAGGCGTGAAGACTTTTCTTTGAGAAAAGTACTGCTAGTGGCATGGTTCTCAGGAAGATGAGATATTCTGGGATCATTCTGCAGTCTTACATTATTATCTTTCTTTATTTACATAATTATTGCAGATAGACAAGTTGATATAATGCTTGTATAAACCAGAATGGAAATATACACGTCTAAATAGTATTTTTCAAATTTTTGTTGCAGTTGTGGTGGTATGAGAATTGAGCCCAAGGCCTTTGCATTAAACTATATCCTTAGTCTTTCTTTATTTGGTTTTTATTTTTTCTTTGAGTCAGAGTCTCACTAAATCACTAAGTGAGCCCAGGCTGAGTTCAAACTTGCAATCCCCCTACTCCAGTCTCTAAGAGTGCTGACATTACTAACGGGCATTCATCACCCCTCCTATTTGATTTTATAAGGCTTCTTCCTGAATATTAATTATGTCTTACCAGTGTGATGAAATGACTTCTTTTTAAAATAGTAGTTACTACTCCCACAATAAAATCCAAATACTTTGGAAGCTTCTTTTGTTATTTTGAACTCTCAAAAAGAACACTTTCATAAGAACGTGAAACTACTTAGGTTGAAAGAAATTTATAGTTCATAATTCAGGTTTTTTATTTTGCAAATGAAACAGCTGAATTCTAGAGTAATGAAGTTATAAATCATTACTAGATATTTGAAAAGATATTTGAAAGAACTTGGGAACAGCTTGATATTTGTAGGGCAGTGGATGCTACTTGATGCCTTGGGGTTACCATTATGAGTTTATTGTGATGGCAACAGCAACAGCGTAAAACCCTATTACATATTTATAAATATTTGAAGCCATGCATTATGGTATGTGCCTGAAGCCCCAGCTACTTGGGAGGCTGAGCTGGAGGGTCAGTTGAGCCCATGAATTTAAGACAGGCCTGGGCAACATGATGAGACTTCATTTCCAAAAGAATTATGCATGTGTGTATGTATGTCTGTATATATGTGTGTGTCTGTGTAAATATATATGTGTGTGTGTCTATATATGTGTGTGTGCCTGTGTATATATACATATATATGTTTGTGTGTTTATGTTTGTCTATATATATGCATGTGTCTGTGTGTATATATGTGTGTGTGTCTGTATATATATGTGTGTGTGTGTCTGCATCTATATATATGTGTCTCTGTATATATATATATAT
This sequence comes from Ctenodactylus gundi, assembly GCA_004027205.1. Taxonomy (NCBI): domain Eukaryota; kingdom Metazoa; phylum Chordata; class Mammalia; order Rodentia; family Ctenodactylidae; genus Ctenodactylus; species Ctenodactylus gundi. Next base: position 44,743 of record PVKB01004551.1, read on the forward strand.
ATATATTTGTGTGTCTGTGTGTATATTTTTAAAAAATGCATAATACATATTAAAAATATATATAAATATGTATGTATGTATGTGTAAATATTTTTAAATGGGTAATTAAAATTAAACTTTAAAAATTTAATGTTACTTACAAAATTATTTATTTTTCTTTAAGTTTCTCTGGCAACAATTTCAATTCTTGAAATGTAAGTAACCTGGAAAACTTATAGGACCTTGTAATTTAGGTGATGAATAAAATATGAGTATTTTAGTTTCCCAAAGATCACATGACTAGTGCAGAGTTATTCATTTAGGCAAGAGAAAATAAGACTGTAACATAGTCATCCTCCACAGTTATGACATTGCAAGGAATTTTTTCCATTGGGATAAAATGTTGTTTCTTTAAGAAGCATCAGTTTATTTTAATAGTCAGTTTTCCACCAAAAACATTTGCATTATATTGAGCCATCATGATGAGAAATTAGCAGTTACTTTGTAATTTTTGTATATATTTATGTTAATTATACAGTTGAAGAGCAAGACTGATATTTAGTGTGTGTTCAATTTACATAAAATTATGAACTTTGTATTTACCTGTTGTGTTTGTCAGCTTTCCCTCAGTACAGCGAAACACCTGAAGCAATTAACTTACAAAGACAGAAGGTTTGTTTGGCTTGAAGTTCTAGTAATGCCAGCCCAAGAGCCAGTGGCTGTGGGTACTGCACTGGGACTCTGATTAGGGTAGCCTGTCATGGCAAGTGCATGTGGTGAGGCAAGCCGCTCACACCACGACAGGAAGCAAAAAGAAAGTGGACAAGGACATATTCCCAACGACCTGAGAACCCCTCATAAGGCTTCACCTCCTAAGCATGAGAGAAAGGGAAAGAGGAGAAGGAAGAAAACACGGTTTGGAATAGTTAGCTCTCGTAACACTCGGGTGTTTTTTTTTTTTTTTTTTTTTTTTTTTAATGGTCTCCTCTGAAATCCAGGCTGATCCTGAACTCACTATATAGCTCAGACTGGCCTCAAACTCACAATAGCCTCCTGTCTCAGCCTCTCGAGTGCTGGGGAATTACAGGCATGCACTATCATGCCCAGCTCAATAGTTTTTAATCTATTGCTTCAGTAAACCTGTTAAAAGGAAGAAAATTTCCATAGTTTCTGTTTGTTTCCTAAATATTGTTTGAACTAGTAAATCGTATTTATCTGTAATTTAAAAATAAGGACACTGGTGATACAGGTCTATAATCCTAGCACTCTGGGAGGCTGAGGCAGGAAGACTGCATGTTCCTTCAAACACAACCAGGGCGATTTAACGCCTTCGTGAAATTCTATTAATTCTGTTTAAAAAAAAAAAAAGGAAGAAGGAAAAAAAAAAAAACCGATCTGGGGATGTAGCTCAGTGTGAAGGCCCAGGGTTCCATCCCTAGCCACAAAAGGAAAAAGAAACAGAAGAAGAGCAAAACAAAACAAACTTGGCTATGTGATTGGTCCATTTCTTGGCATCTGCGTGACCTTCTGCTCACAACTTACGGTCGTGAGGGACAGTTCAGCTGATTTCCCTTTACTACAACACGGGTAAAGGAACACCGCCAGTGTGTTTCAGATACACTTAAGCCTAATGGGTGTCGCTGTGACACTGATAGTTGTGTTCTGGCCCTTTAGGCACTTTGACATTAATGGGTCATAACCGTAGTTGTGCCTTTGACCAATTCCTCAGCAAGCCTGCCATCACTTTAACCCCGGCGCTAGGTCCTAGGAACGCGGCAGAACTACCAGTGGGCTCCCTTGCCTGCCACGCTCCAGATGGCCTTGGGCTGTAAACTGGCTGCTGGTCCTCCAGCCCTGCCAAGCCACAGACTGCGGAGAGCCTGCTCACTTCCTTGCCTGCAGGCATCCTGGTGTATTTATACCACAGATTTGTAATGCTAACGTGCTCTCCATAGTGCTGGGCAAACTCGGCTTTCATCTCAAGAAAAAGACCCTGGGGAGTGCTGATCAGGTAATTAGTACTTTCTGAACAGAAATGCTTTAGCTTTGGCTTAGGGAAAGGTGTGGACTCCTTGAGCAGCACACTTCGCTCATTTTATTTAAAACCAAGCATTATTTTAATGAACACATACAACTTCAACGAAAAAAAAGATCATTTAAATTAGTAAAAGTCTGAGCCATGAGCAGAGCTATGAAAATGTCTTTCAAGATCTGTATTTAGAAAAGTAAAATTGTCTCTGGACTTGACACTACAAAGACTCCCTGCCCAGGAAAGTGTGTGGAGAGTTTCAGCCTGATTTTAATTGACTTACTTTGGGTACCTCAAAAATGGAGTTTTATAATGGAAATATTGAACTGGCCTTAAGTGCAGGACACCGGACTGAAGGGCTGTAATGAATTTGTTCTTGGCAAATCCCTTTGTAATTATCTGCACATTAATGTGAGCCTTTATATGTTTGATAAATATAACTATTTCCTGTTATCCAAAATAGCTTCTGATGTGGATCAGAGCATTGAAGCGGAACATTAGCCCCTCCCTGTATGTTTCAAGGACAATCAGGACTTCGAGGAGCCAACTGTCTGCTCTTTCTGATTTAAGAGGGGGAAACGAATCGCTGTTTTAATTTCTTAGTCGTTGGTTAAACACTGAATAATGTAACATCAAAACTGTGAAGCCTGGAAAACTAGAAATGGAGAGAAATAATTTCACATGGAAAATGGCAAGATTTCTGTAATTTAACCAAAAAATATCCTTCGTAAGCTACATTGATTATTTTTAGCAATTGTCAGTGATTCAAACATTACCTAGATAGGTTTTAGACTTTCTCCATAATTAAAATAGTTTAATTTCCATTGATCATGCAGTAATAGCATCTCTTAAAAATCCAACAAACATAAAAAAGTATAAAGAAGAAAATAATTATTTACCAAAAAATGACTCAGGTAGATGGATTAGGTAGATAAAGAGATAAAAATATTTTGGTGGGGGCTGGAGGAATGGCTCAGCGGTTAAAGCGCTTGCCTAGCAAGCACTAAGTACCCTAGTTCGATTCCCCAGCACCACATAAGCTGGGCGTGGTGGCATATGCCTGTAATCCCAGCACTCGGGATGCGGAGGCAGGAGGATCGCCGTGAGTCCAAGGCCAGCCTGAGCTCCGAAGTGAGTTCAGGAACAGCCTGGATCACAGAGTGAGACCCTGTCTCAAAAAAAAAAAAAAAAAGTTTTTGGTGGGTAACTTTTAGGTGTTTTTCTATGTGTATATATAAAAATTAATTTATACTATGAATGCTGCTTTATAAGCTTTGGGGTATTTGTATGAGGCAATGTAAAGTGTGTATCTCCCATGTATTAATAAATATAACTTTATATCCATTTATATTATCAGTGAACGTTTGAATGATATTCCATTATGTGTGTGTGTGTGTGTGTGTGTGTGTTTGTGTAAATGTTAGCTTTAATCCTCTTTTGTGTCTAGTTTTCAATGTTATAAATAAGATTGGTCATTGTTTAATGAAATTATTTTTTCTGCTGAATTAAGTTCATATTTTATTTATTTTTTGAGACAAGGTCTTTCTGGCCTTGCTATATAGTCTTGGCTGGCCTTAAACTTACTATGTAGCTCAGTCTGGCCTTAAACTCATCGTCCTCCGGCCTCAGATTACAGGCATTCTGCTACCATTCCCAGCTGAGTTTTTCTTTATAAAACATTACTTTTGTGCCTTTGCAAATTAATCATCTGAGCGTCTTAATGGACAAATTTCTAAGATCACTAAAGTCTAAATGAGTATCAATAACTTAAACATTGAAAGTAAGTGGGGATAAATTTTCCATTTCGATGGAATATTTTCAGATGGTGTCCCCACCCCTTTTCTCCAGATAGTCACACTACCTTTCTCACAATTAGAATGGCTCTCCCAGCACCCACATCCAGTGTGAACCAGAAGTGCTCAAAGGAAATTCGTGTCAGGAGCCGATGCCGTTGCATTTCCTTTGGCAGATTGACGCCCGTGTGGCTCAGGGCAGCAGCATCAACAGCATCTCAATTAAAAGTGACACAAATACATTTTTGCCAAGTAATAATTGTCTGTGATACGAAAAAGCCGAATTTAGCTACCATCATGCAAAATACAGCAGAGAAATTGAGGATACAGGCCAGAGGACCTCCTTCAGCTTTGGTGTAATCAACAGTCGATAGATGCATCACAGATCAGTTTTCCTGCCCCTTGAGTCACCCAGACCAGAGGCTCAGAGCTCAGCCTTGCCTGGTGTGCTGTGGGTGGAAATGAGACGGGGAAGTGCTTATCTTCAAATAAGATCCCATTCTGAGACCCCCCCGGGGTTAGTGCTTTCCCATACCAGTTTGGGGAGGGACTCTCAATTCTACCCATACTGGTATGTAAGACTTTCTCCGCCTGGGAGTTGAGGGGTTGGGATGGGGACAGACGGAGAGTGGAGAAGGACCACTGAGCAGCTTGGCTGAAAGGTGAAGACCGCCAGACTTTGCAGTCATCAGGGGAACACAGGTAAGTGCCCAGCCCAAATCAGTGGCACTTAGGGAGCAAGACAAACCACCACGAGGAACTTAAGAGAGGGCAGGCTGTGACTGACTAGGAGGTGACTTTCCAAAGCTTGAGTAATGATTTACACACAGCCCGTAAAGGGTCGGTATGAAATAAGCAAGGAGTGGACACTTTGCTTGCTCTTTAGAAATCGTCTTATTTCCTGCTGCTGCTGAGGACTGACCATATGAACTCTCAGTGGTGTCTGATGTTTGAACGCCATTCAAACTGCGCCTCCGATTGGGTTCTCATGGGAAACATGCTTAGGTGGTCAGGAAATAATGCAGTGATTCTGAAAGCATTTTGGCTAATGGTGCGTCACCTTTTCTCTAAATAACCAAGAAGCTCCTTCTGCCTATTGCTTGAACTTCAGTTTTTTCTCAGTAACTACTTAGCAGGCTAATACTTAACCGGAGTATTTGCCCTTTGGGATAATACAACACATTCTTATCTTGCCACAAAGTTTCCTCTTTTGGTGTAGTCTGCTCTGTAGTGTCTTTTATTTATTTCTTTTGCCCCTACTAGACATCTTTGTGTGTGTGTGTGTGTGTGTGTGTGTGTGTGCGCGTGTGTGTGTGTGTGTGTGTGTGTGTGTGTGTGTGTTTATTTATTTTAAAATATGTAGAACAGGTCTTTATTTCGAAACAAAGATCAAAGGAGTAAAAGCTCCTGCTTCTGGGAGGGTATCCCAAGAGGGTTGCAGCCCTACTAGACATCTTAATGGCATTGTTCGTTATACATCAACGCCAACATATTTTCTCCCTTCCTTGGTTTAGCTAAAATGTGTCCATTATCCCAGGTTAAGAATAAATACCTAGAAAGGTAAACTTCATTCCTTCAACTAAATTCAGGCCCTGGCTCGCTAGCTTTTGTACCTCTCACGATCTTGACACCTCCCGCCACCGTCCGTAACTCTTGCCTCACGTTAATCAGCAAACGCTTGCCTTCTTCTAGTTTTTAGACAAAAACTGCTGCTCCCTACCTTGGCGCACGTGGTTAGCTCACGCCGTGTGATCGCCAGCGTGAATGGGGCTGCCTCACTTCAGAACAGCAGTGCCACTCTCATTCCCCGGCCCTCCTCACTTCCCTCTTAGATTTAGAAGGTGACCTCCAATCGCCTGATTTTTGGCTTCCAATTTTAAGGCAGTACAAATGCACAGAAAGGAAAACATCATGGTTTCAATGAAGAAAGATGAAAACTATTTGTTCCTAGACAGTGGGCATTTAGTCCTTTATTGTAATATTCTACTGCAGCTATACTTAAGTAGAAGATTTTAATTTAATTGTAGATACATTTACTTTCCGAACTGCTGGAATTCTTTTGATATTCTTTTTCTTTATGAAATGAAGAGTCATTTAGAGGGAAATTTTTCTCCAACTACCCCAAGGCTTTCATTCATTCTTGGGACATCAAGGCAAAAACTGGGACTGCCTGAGACAAAGCCGAGAAGAAAGAGGGACTTAATGTAGAGGGTGGAACTAAAAATCTTTTGTCATATAGAAGAAACATACAAGGGAAGATTTTCAATAGATTGCTTTTTTTCCTCCTGTCCTGTATTATTTGCCAGTGAGCATTTCTATAATGGTGAAAAGTTACTATAGCTCTTTATTCCTCACAATTCGTTCTAAAGTTTTACATTTGTTCTGTACATAAGGTAAAAGAAATGACACTTTAGAAAGATTTTTATTTGACTTCTTATAGGAAACTTAGAAAAACATAATTATTAGCATTCAGTAGCCATTTGAACAAAAGGTCTTGACTGTATGGCACATCTTATGCCCCAGCGTCAGAAGAAAGTCACCAGAAGAGATTTATCTGGACCCCAGTGCTGCTTACCGGCTAGTGGCACCTGATCCCTGTTGCTCTTTTGTGATTTTTTTTTTTTAAATCTGGGTTTGCTCCTGAGAGGCTTTTGCCACACCTGAGCGCTCTTCTTGTTAGACTGGTCACATTTTCTTATTCCATGTATGAAGTCTTAGGCTCATCAACTGCTATGACATGACAGTTAGTAAAATGGGCCATCCTGATTAGTACTGGTGGCCTTTGCTGGCTTTTGCTGATACTAAAAGGGAGATATTTCAAATAAATTATGGAATCTCTTCAAACCCTACATTCTTTTTGCTCAATCTGCATACCTCTCATTATCTTTCAAGTAGTTTTCGCTGTGTCCAGCTGTCTACCTTACCTTCCACTCTGTGTACACCAGGTAGCCTTCTGTGAACTTCACCCCTATGTGTTGGCTCCTAGCACCTTCCCTGGGAGGACACGTGCATGATTCAGCAGACGCCATTACTTCCACAGGGTATGTAGATGATAGAAGATTACATACATCATATTGTTCTTTAACACACTTGACCCAAAAGAAACTGACTGCTGGATTTTAATTTTTACTATCGATAGCAGAAGTCGAGTTGTAAAAACAATCAGTCTTATAAGTAGCAGCCTCCAACTTTTTAGAGTTTATTCATCTTTATCTGAAAACTAAGAGAAAAACACCCCTGTGTCTGGCTGTGGTAGATAGAGAAGGTCCAGACCACTTGTTCCAAGAATTGTCATTGTTCTTTTGTCTTTATTCCTTAGGAAACAAAGGTATTTTTAGTTCTTTGATCTGATAACTGTTGCTGAGGAAGGATTGCTCAGCATTTTGGGGGAATGATGGGGGAGGAGTTCTGGGAAGCCCTGTGGGTGGACCATAACCTAATCCCATCAGATAAGGAGATCCAGAAAGGACTGGCCAAAGTAGTCTTGTCCTGGATCCCAAGAGCTTAGCAGAGCAGCCTACAGAGACGGTTTCCTTGCCAGCCTTAAGCAGCCACTATTAGTGGGTCCCGCAGTTGAAAACGATTGACAGTTGCGGAGACACTCACAGAAAGCTCATTTAGTGCTTTAACTAAGTTTGGAATAATAATTACTCTCACCTATGAATTTTTATTTTTGAAAACATTTTCAAAACCGGTAAATTTGCCTAGATGCTGCTATTTATCTCCTGCAAAGGGTGAAAATCACATCCAGATGTTTGTTCTCGTTGTATGATTTGGTTAGTGAGGACGACTCAGAAGAGGCCTCTGACCTCTTACAAAAGACAGTGACATCACTTGAATTCGCTCTTACTGTTTTTCTCAGCAACATGAATAAGCCACAGCAAACCAGCTCCATTAGAAGGAAGAGCAGACTGATGCTGGTAAAAACAGCAGCGCCAGCGTGTCACAAAGCGTCCTGGTTGGTCTTTGCATTGTCTGTCACACACACAGCGTATATTGAATGTACATTTATAAATCACTGGTGCTCAGCTTCACTGGTTTTCTTCCTGCAAAAAAAAAAAAAAAAAAAGACAGACTCTTCCAGGCTTTTAGAGGTTGGTGAGTAACACCTCATTGCCCCTTCTTGTTGTACTGTAGAAATAGGACACTTTCACTTAACCTGGCAAATTGAGAGTATACCATATCAGCTTGATGCTATTTTGAAGATTCTGAAACTAAAACCACATTTATCATGAGAGGTGTTGCTAGGAGACCATTAAGTTTAAGGGAAGCAAGGAAATGTGACTTAATGAGTTAAATTAAAGAAGATTCAGCTTAATATTTTATTATGTATATTCAGTTCCTGAGTCTGAGTATTCACCCTGAGTTTCTTCTCTTCTAATACCCAAGAAATATTTACTTTCTCGTACCTTGTTTAAAGGTAATAAAAGGGAATTTCACTCATTTTTTTAAATGAAAAAGTATTTTTTTACTAACTCATCATGTAAGATGAGACTTTTAGTATATGGTAACAATTATTCTTCTCTAAGGAAGTTCTAACCAGAAACATGGGAGGAGAAATCCATTAAAAAAAAAAAAAGATCTTCCTGTGGGCCAGGCATACTTTTCCAGGAGAGAAGCCCAAGACAGAGGAAGGAAGCCTGCTGGCTTTGGCAGCTGCCTAAGATGGCCCTGAGCAAGGAGGCCGGCTCACTGGCTCACCTCACTCTTGTACCCAAGAAGATGCCAGGTTAAAGTTTCCCATTAGTTGTTATCAGGAATGCAGGACATTTGAAGCATAAAAGTATAGGATTTTAGAATTTGATGGGACTGTGGAGAACTTGGACCCAACAGCCACATTTTTTAGATAAGGAAGTGTGACCTTGAAGATGAGTGCTTTGGCAGGGCCTGACCTGACTCCTGGATAATTTGCTGTGATCATACCCCCTGATGAAATTCTCAGAGTCCCCACGATGGGCAGATGTACAGCCAGTTACATTTCCACTAACAGCTCTTTCAACAGATTTCTGTTCCAGTGCTTCCAAATTTGGGTAAGAATATATAGTTTCTGGCAAGGCAGTTTGGAGTAGTTAGTAGAAGCATCTTTAGATATTACAATTTTAAAAACATTGATTGCTCATTTATTCACTCACCAACTGTTTAATAAACTTGTGTAAAGCTACTGAAATGGCATCGTTAGTGAAGACATGTTTAAGGCTTAAGAGGTGGTCAGAATGCTGAAGAAAAAGAAGGAACTATCAAGATGGAGGAGAGGGTGCTCCAGGCCAAGCAAGTGGCATGTATAAATTTAGCTGCAGAGCTAATCTGGCCAATAGAGATGGAAGTTAATGGGTAAGACGTGGAACGAAATGTAACTAAACATTTTAGAAATGTTCACTTTGAAATGTCATGAGAAGTCAGTGAGGATGAGAAACCAGTTTGATCGAACAGGCTAGAACTCGGAGGCAAAGTCAAGGTTGAGGATACGTGTTTACGACTCAGAAGCAAATAGATGACATTGACTTGGTAGCGTCTAATGCAGAAAGGAAGTCAATGACGAAGGAAATGATCATTATACACTTATCTCTCTTCAAAATTTGCAGTTCAGCAGAAGGCGAGATGACAGTGGAAACTAAGTAGGAGGTCAATATAGGAAGAAAAACAATGGGGACGGGAATGTATTGGCCTCTGCATGAGTGGAGTTTTAAGAATAAAGATAAAACTAGCAGCGCTCTGTGGTGAGAATTCAGGTGACATCGGAAGCAAGAATTGACCTTGGAATTTGTTGATGTAGAGCTGTGGCCCTGGTGAGAGTGTCTTGGTTCAAGTAGTGAGGAGGAAGGGCTGATTGTGGCACTGTAACGGGCTGGGGAGGATGGTGTTGGGAGTTCCTTGGGAGAGGTTTTCAGGGCAAGACCAGGTCGAGAGAGACGTGACATCAAGGGAGGGGTTTGTCTTAGTGAACCCTTATCAGATACTTTATGATAAACGTGCTGCAAATTTTCATAATTTAAGATAATCTTGTTTGCTGTAAGTTGAGTCTTGTGTAGCATCAAACTCAAAGTTCTGTGATGACTCCATAAATTCTTAGATACGTAATTTCACTATTTTTTTAAGATTTAACATTTTTTTAAACACATGAATTCCAAATTCTATAACACATTAGAATCATGAGGTATGGGGAATTAATGAGTGTCTATGTCCACCCCTTTTTCAGAGGTTCACCCCTTTCCTAGCTGATCATTGCCTCTCTTTCTACCCTGTCATTCATGTTGGGCCTTTTTATGTCATTATCTTTGTGCATTTCATAAGAGGGACACCCATCTATAGCCTGTCTTTTGTGCTTGGTCCATTTCGCTGAGCATTATTGGCTCAACGTGGCCCCATTTTCATTCAGATGCTTCATATCTGTCTTTCTTTATGGCTGCATACTATTCCATCATGTGTAGTAGGTACCTAGTTTTAAAGATTTTTAAAGTTAGTCTACTCTGACATCTTCTCAGACTCACATCCCAGGACAGCCAGACCAAAGTCAGCAACAAGTCATACACAATGAATGAAAAGACCTCTGGCGCTTTGGACTTCATTTCTGTGACTTCATTTTATCCCATTGGGCCACCCAATTGTGTCTGATCTACATGTACATGAATTGACTCTGGTCCTGTCTACACTTCACTTTTACATTTTGACACAACCATTTTCTCCAGTCCCACATTGTATGATATGGGTTCAAATCCCTTGCCCAGCCTAGTGACAGAGGTTTTGCAGTGGTTCACAACCCACATAAAACAGCATAACTACAAAATTTCCTGGGCGGATCTTTAGTTCTTCCTAGGAATTAATGTCCAGAGAATGAGTTTTCTCTTCAGCCTCTTTTTAGAATTCAAGTATATAGAAGATGAACAGAATGGAAGAATGAAGCTTTTTAAATGATTATTATCTTGGTTCAAACTATGCATTGGTAAAAAGTCAGTGAGAAGGTTGTGGGCTGCACCCTTAAAGGCTGGTGGCTTTATAGTAAAGATGGTATTGTACAAAAATTATTATATAATAGACCCTCAATATCTGTAGAAACCCCTAGAAATACAAAAATCCGCAGATGATCTGGTCCCTTACACCACATGGTGTAGAATTTGCACGTAGTCTTTACACATCCCTCATCCTCTCTGGACTACATATAAGCCCTAATACAGTGCAAGCGCTATGTAAATAGATGTTAGACTGCATTGCTTAGGGAATAATTACAAGGAAAACAAAAGGCCTGTGCCTGTTTGGTACAGACCCAGCATCATACAACTACTCACATTGAACATGGCTGTGATCGTATAGCATTCTCGATCCATGGTTGGTTGAACCCACAGGGGTCGAGTCTATAGATAGAGCTGACCATGTAAGACATGGTATGATGGATAAGCCCAAAGAGAAGCACTCGTAAATCCTCTGGTTTCTTGATCTGTGTGTGAGGACAATGTCATTAAATGGGGAAACATGACATCCTTCATGAGATGAATTTCAAGATCTGAATGAATATGCCTGTTCATCGCCAGGCCTGTTTCACATCTGCAGAGCAGCATACGCGATGGGTGGAGGTCAGGAGTACATCAGGAGGCGTGCTATAGCTCAGAGTAGCTGGACAGGAAGGATACATGTTAGTGAGCACTGACAGACAAGTAGGAAAGCCGGGGCCATCTTGGCATCTTGACAAAGGCAGAGCATAAAGGAGACAAAGAGTTTTTTAAAGAAAGAAAAATAAGTGTAAACCATATAGTGAACTCCAGAGGTTTTATTTTTATTAAGAGAGATTGTATTCATGATCATTGTGAGAATGACTTGTTGTTTTTGTCTTTTGGTGGTTGTACAAACACTAATGTAGTATGTGTCCTGGGGATGTAGGTCAGTGATAAAGAGCTCGCCTAGCATACGCCAGACAGGTGTTCCATCCCAGCTGTGCCACAAAGAAGAGAAGAAGGGGGAAGAGGAGGTGAAGGAGGGAGAAGATAGGTAGTATGCTATGTAGAATATTCTAGAATATTAGAATTTTCTCCAGAGATGTTTTTTTATTTACATGTTGTGCTATAACCTGACATGTTATCTTGTTATACTTTATGTTATCTCATTCAGTTTAACACAGTATATAAAGTTAATAGTAATAATAAATAACTTGAGGGGTAAACTGGATGGTTTCTCTATTAAGGGAAGCGTGCTGTTATAGATTATTATGGTGGTATCAAAGTAGCAAAGCTAACAAACAAACGCACAGAATAGGAAAGAATTATGTGTAAAAATAATCAATCCAACGAAGATTTGTTAAATCTTTTACTTGGTTTACATTAACTTTTCCTTTTGGTAACTGTAGTTCACATTTAGTGCAGCCAGCTGCACTCGATTGTCAAGCTGAATCTTTGCTGTCCCACTGCTGTCCCACTGCGGTCCCTCAGGATTAGTGATGTGTGCATACGGCTTTTGCTTGACTCGAAGTGTCAAGTATGAATTGTCTTATGAGTTGATGGATGAAAAGTTGACTGCAGACATCTCAGGCAGAAAAAACCCACATTCCTTTCATTTTTATATTTTCTGAAGTTGTAATTGATGAACCAGAGATTTCTTTGTTTAGATCCATTTATTATTGAAACTCATTTCTGTGACTGGTTTTTCTGATATGAGGATAAAGAACTTTCATGCTAATGGGTTTTTATTTAAAGCCATCATAAAAGATAAGACTTTTAGAGAGATTTTATTAAATACCCAGTAGAAAATGGTTTTCTGAGATTACTGGTAGCTTTGCCCAGATAACCAAATCTATTAATAGAACTTTATTATGTATTTTTTTCTGTAGTCATGAAATGGTAACAAATGCTCATGTTCTATCCTAAGAGGAAGGCTTGAAATATGTGTACTTAAAACTCTGGGATGTACTCCTTGTGCCTTTCTAATCTCACAGCTGAAGATCCCCTTGCTTGCTGTGTGGCTGTTGAGGGACACAAAGGTCTGTCTTGGAAGATGTTATTGGTGCCAGCTGCCCTTCCATGGGCCCAGAGTTTTCAAGCAATGGCCACAACAAGCTTTTTTTGATTACAGAGTGGGAAAGGAAGAAAGTTTTCCCTTTGTATGTGTCTTCTTATCTCAAATGCTTATCAGAACTGTAGGAGGAGGAAGCTCAGGCTTGAGTGTTTCAAAACAATTCATCTGACAGTTTAAGAGAACCCACACTTCCTGTCCACCAAGTCAGTGCCACTTACAATGACCCTCTTTTGCCTTTTCCAAGTGTAATCTTGACCTCTGTTGTCATAAAACGCAGTCAGCCACTGGTCAGGTCTCTCGTTAATGGTCTAATTTCTGTCTATGGAAAGAAAGAAACTAGAAAAACACAGTCCAGACTAAAGAACCTGTAGAGGGCTGGCGGAGGTGGAGGGGAGCTCAGTGGCCGAACTCTTCACCAACACGTGGAGTGCCTGGACTCCATCCCCTCTCCTAGGGAGGCCGGGGAAGAAGAACCTCAGAATCCTTCCTGCCTTTCTGTGTGTTACTATTGCACCAGTCATTCTGGTCTTAGACTGTTTTACACGTGGAAAATTGTCATGTGTACGAATGTTCTGCTTTCTCCTCTGCAGACTCTAGGATGATGCACACGGCACACTTTTTTAACCCCGCTGTGTAGCAGAGTCTTAATAGTGCAGTCATGACGCAGTTTCATTGCCTTGTTGTTGTTGTCACCGTCGGCATTCCTGTTCTGCTATTCTCAGCTGCTCAACTCATGCTCATTCTGATTTGAGGTGTTGCCCTGATGACGCCGTGGGGGTGAGGCTTCCTGAGCCTTGAATGCCAGCAGTGACTGTGTAGCTCTATAGGTTCTTCAGAAAGACCAAGAGTATGGGAGAAGCATTTTGAGCATTTTGTGCATTTCTGTCCAAAAAAAAAAAAAAAAGTTGCTGTTATTGTTGTGAAAATAGAGTCAAGCCCAAAGTAGGGCTGGTGGCGGTTATCTAAACCATTACCTCAAAGCTCATGGTACTGAGGGCTCACTTGCCAGGGGATGGGCTTTTGAACTGATATGATGAGGAGGTTTCCAGCTTAATTGGTGGATTAGTTATTGATGAATTTACCAGAAGGTGATAAAAAAAAAAAAAACAAGAGCTGGGGACTCTGTGAAGGGAGTGGGTCATGGAAGTATGTCCTTGTGGACTACATCTGGTCCCCGGCCCCTTCCCACCTGTCTGTCCTTCAGTCCATATAAGCAGCTTTCTTTGCCATGCCTGTTTATCATGATATTCCCACCTCACGATGGTTTAGAAGCAATAGAACCCAAATGAATGAGTCTCATAACCATGTCTTAGAGTAGGTGACTTCCAAGGAGCACACAGCAGCCTGGCCTAAAGAGCATTTCTGTGATTCCTCATGGAAGCCATGGGTTTTCCTATAAGTGGGGAATCAAGAAGACAGAAGCGCAGAGGACTGCCTGCTCCCAAGTTCTAGCTTTGCACTTTCCACAGGAATTGAGAGAGCTGTTCTGATCTCTCCTCGCAGTATGGCTTCCACAGAACTTGTGTGAGAGAGGAGGCCATAGTAACTAGGGCACGTGGCGGCAGCTGAGCCCGCCTTCCTGATTATTCTGCAGGCTTCTTCTAGGTTGCTGCTAGTCATTATTTTGTGTGATCGAATTGGACTTTCTCCGATCCTGGTCTTTAAATGTTCCTCCTTTTCAGTGATATTTGCCACAGTGAAAATTTAGAACACCTAAATATCATGTGCGTATGTCTAGTTTTAAGATTTTTTTTGTGTTTTTTCAATTTTTAATATTTTATTAGCACATACCTGCATCTGTATCAGTAAGAATCCGGAGTACTATTTCCACATGTGCATACAGCTTGAACTGATCTGACCAAACCATTCTTTTGCTTCATTCAACACATACACATATGTACATATGCACGTTTTGTAATGCTGGAGATTGGACCCAGGGCTGCAGGACTGCCAAGCAAGTGCTCTGCCACTGAGATTCACACCCAAGTATGTGTTTGATGACTTCCCACCTTTAATTCTTCCCCTTTTGTTTACTCAGAAGTAAACAGGAAAAGGAGCAGAGCAGAGAGATAATTTGCAGCTCAAGGTTACCCAGTAGTAATGTTAGAAATGTCAGCACTAAGCTTGTCTTTTTAGAGAAACATGGGATGGGATGGGAAAAGGCAGTGCTGACTAGGATGCTCCTGAAGTCCCCTCCATCTTGAGCTTCCTTGATTTTAGGATAGGACCCCTGAGGCCAGGGTACACTAAAAGTCCTGCAACATTGTCATTCCTTAATGAGGCTTGCTGACTTACAATCTCAGTAACAATAACTTAAAACACATTTAACATGTTCCCTTTCACGAAAAATAACTTTCATATTACTAAATAGTACTTTGTTGCTCTTTAACAAAATAATTATAAAATGTATAAGATTTACAACACTTCAGGAGCCCTGCACTCTAACAAAAATACACTTTAATTCTACTTGCACTCCATGAATATTTTATATTCATAATCAAATGAATGCTAACCATAATGATCTGATAAGATACTATGATTGTAACCTTCCATAAGGAATTTAGAATCATGAAATCTGTTTTCACTGTAGAATTAAGACTATCAGAAAATGCTGAAAAGGCCATAATGTAAGGGGTCAGAGGGTTTTGAAATGTGAAAGTGAAGAACTGGTGTAACACAATTGTATGAAAAAGAAAACAAAGTCTTTGTATTTCATGTGTTCAGAATTACATAAACAATGACTTGCTATTTATTTTGATCAAAAAAGAATTTCTTAAAAATAATTTTGAAAGTTTTTAAAAAGCAATTACAACTTTTAAGTTATATTTTATAGTATATTATTTATGAATCAAGAGCCATTTACATTTCAAAAGCCCTTTGAAGCTAGACATTAGTAGAATAAATCATCACAAGGTGATGTAACATGATTTTCTTTTGAATTTCCTGAGGAGATAACTTTATTCTGCAGCTGTTCAAGATAGCCATAAATTATACATTTCTTTTAGAATTTAACTTGGTATGTACACACACACAGACACACACACGCGTGCGCGCACGCATCCACTTTTAAGAGGTATGTACGGGTGGCCAGCAACAGTGGAGCATGTAGCAGAGGCAGAGGTGGAGGCAGCTCCTTATGACATTGCCAACAGGAAACCAAGTCAAGCCCAGGAAGGAAGGAAGGAAGGAAGGAAGGGAGGGAGGGAGGGAGGGAGGGACGGTGGGAGGGAGGGAGGGGCGAGCATATATCCTTCCAAGTCCTGTCCCAGTGATCTGCCTCCTCTGAGTCCAGCCTGAATGTTCTGTCCCTTCCAGATTTAAGCCCCAGCTTCACACCTGGAATTGATCATCTAATCCATACACCTGGAATCTATAATCTACCACCTGCCATGTCTTCTACCACACACCCGTACCCCACCCCTCCAGATCAGGCCCTTATCTGCTAACAGCACGTGGTTCCATGCATAATCTGTAACATCCAAATGCATGAGACTTCCGGGGACGTTCCAAATTCAAACCACAATAGGATATAAGAGCTATTATAAGAATATTTAAGATGATACAGATAGACTTTGAAAGGAGAGAAGATTTCCAGGTAAGATCATGTCATAGGAGGTCTGCTATATTTCGGATCTGGAGTAACCCCTCCAAAACCTGGTGTCATTGGATGTAGTGGGATAACTGTATTACCAGGAAGTAGGTTTTGGGCTGGGAGGGGCAGAAGTTTGAAGTTTGACCTGGAAAGGTTTTGTCCACTGGTTGAGACTCGTTGAACCGGAGGCATAGCTTTCAGGTGTTTGTTACTGACTTGTGGGCCAGGAAATGACAGATGGGCAACTACCCTGGGGGGAGGAGCCCCACTGGCAGTTTGAATTGAGTAAAGGAAGGAAGAATAAAACATTGTTATAGCTTCTTCCTGGGCAGCATATGGCCTTGCCTGAGTCTCCAGCATTGACTTGCTCCTCCTCCACTTGGCTTCTGTGTGCAACGGGGTGAACAACTCGCCAGCTCCAGCCACTGGCAGACATTGATGTCATTCAAGTACTGGCTTCACAGGCTTGCAGAATGCAAGACTTGTAGAGGTCATGGAGGTTTCCATCCAAATTTCAGAGGAAGGCCTTGGAGGTCAAACCATGTGCCCCTGGCAGGGCAATGCATGAGGTTGTGACGGAGAAGTCTAAGGGGCACTGGAGACACCAGATATTTGCAGTTGCCAGAAATGTGGATTGTCAACTGTGGAAAGGCACAGGCTATGAGTGGAGCCAGCACAAGGGGGAGAAGACACAGGCTGCAGACAAAGGCAATACTGTTGGGCTAGGAATACCTAAGCCGTTTGGAGTTCATAACTTGCCACCACTTACCCTAAGTACTAGACACAGAGCTACAGGATTTAACCCTTGCCCTGCTGTGTTTAGAATTTGTTTTGGTCCAATTGCTTTCTGTACTCTTGTTCCTGCCATTTGAAATGGAAAGACTTACCCTGTGCCATTTTATTTAAACAGGAGCTCACGGCTGAGGGTTTGCCTGGAGTCTCAGCTGTAGGGAATAGGGGTCTAGCTGGAAGAGGTAGATGCTTGGCGCTTGATCTGAAAGAATTGTGTCAACTTGCGGGGATTGGGGTCTGCCCAGGGCAAAGCTTTCAGGTTTGTGTCATTAAGTTGTGGGCCAGCAAGTGAGAGAGGGGCACCGACTCTGGTGTGGGGGGCTGAAGTGGCAGCTTGATCTACATAAAGGAAGGAAGAAGAAGCGTTGTCACATTCCTTGGCAAGCTCTGGCCTGTGCTTGGTTCTTCACACGTGGGCTTTGTTCATGTTTCAAGTTGGCTTCTGTCTGAAATGCCGTGAACAGCTCTCTGCCTTCTGCCTTTTGCTTCCTCTGTTGCTGACTGCCTATGAATTGGCTCTAGGAGACCTAATGAAACTGGGAGCTAAAATAAATCTTTCCTCCCTTAAATTATGAATGTTTGCTATTTTGTCCCAGAAAAAAAATAAGTAACTAAGGTCTTATCAGTGGTCGAATTGATGGACAGGAGGAGACGTCTTACCAGGTGTAAGAGAGGAGCTGAAGGCACCCACGGTGGCAGGGTCCACGTGAAGAAAGATAGGGCAGACGGGCAGCTGGTTGGAGAAGTCCAGGCTGTATTTGGGGTATGTCAGAAATCGGGCGCCATTTGGCAGAAGCAAGCTGCCATATAGTACAGTTATCTGTATGTGGGTTATTGGTAACATTAGAAGAAACTAGGTTGAGGCCAGATTATAAAAAGTTTTGAGTCCTGGGACGTGGAGCAAAATATCTATGTAATGGTAACCCATTTGAAAGTGACACAGGAGAGACATTTTCAGAATTCTGCTCTGAAAGTAAAAAGTATGAATCAGCAGGCAGGGAGGCGGTAGCTTTGGCGTCTGGAATAGATGCACAGGAATCAGCTGGGAATATCTACAGAAATTCACACCTCAGCCACCCCCACCAAAGTGGCCTGATATGATGAGACTGAAGTAGCCAGTGGTCTGCCTGGTGAGCATCATATATAAGCTGGCAAGTCTTCGAGTTCCTGGGAGGAGACATGGTTAGAATGTTATGAGACATTAGAATGAACACTAAAAGGAGAGAGTTGTGAAAATAACAGAAGGAGCAGAGATGGAGGTTGAGGAGAACCTCAAAGTCTGTCCAGTCCCTAGTTGACTAGGGCATCACCTCACACTGTGCACACAAACACGGCAGCCCATTCAGTCCATGAGCAACTTCAGGGGTTCAATCATGTTGATGTGGGTGACCGGCAGGGTGTGTAACCATCCTGGCTTCCCTTGGAGAGCTTTTCTTCCATTAATTCTGCAAGGAAGATTTTAGCTAAGTGTACCAAGTGATAAAAACAGATAAATGGGGGAAAGTCCATTGTTTAAAAGTCAGGAGGAAAAACAACAGCCTTGGTATTAACAGAGGCAGCACGTTGGGTGCCAAGTTCCTGGCACACCTGCTTATGTTAAGTCATCACAGATCCTGGGGATCAATGGTTGTGGGACAGGTACAAAGCTTGGTAGCAAAAAGCAGTTCCAAAGCAGTTCCTCATATTGTTCTCACAGGCTTTATGTGTCAGGAATGCGGCATGGGCTCCACCAGGGTGGCTTATTTCTGCTCCACAATGCCCAGGTCCTCAGCGAGAGATGCAGTTGTGAGGGCCAGCTTCCTCTGAGAGCTCTCTGACTGCTCTGAGAGCTGGTGGCAGATGGTGGCTGACACTTTAGCTGGAGCTCCTGCGTATGGCCTTTCTGTGTGGCACAGGCATACCCATGGTATTGCTGCTGGGTTCCAAGCATGAGTGACCCAAGAAAGGCCTTTTGTTGTGGGCAGAAACCTCTTTGCATTTAAGACTTTGCCTCTGAAATCATACTGCATCACTTACGACACCTCCTACTTGTTATAGAACTTCCCAAAGCCAACCCACTTCCAAGGGGTTCTTTTTTTTTTCTTTTCTTTCTTTCTTTCTTTTCTTTCTTTTTTTCTTTTTTTTGAGACAGGGTCTCGCTCTGTGGTCCAGGCTGGTCCTGAATTCACTTCAGAGCCCAGGCCGGCCTTGGACTCAAGGCAATCCTCCTGTCTCAGCCTCCCGAGTGCTGGGATTACAGGCGTGCGCCACCATGCCCAGTTTATGTGGTGCTGGGGAATCAAACTCGGGTACTTAGTGCTTGGCTTAGCGCTTGCTCAAGTGCTTTAACCGCTGAGCCATTCCTCCAGCCCCCCAAGGGGTTCTTTTTTCAAATACATCAGTAGCAAGATTCTAGAGAGCTTGTAAGAACAATTTTTTTTTTTCAAAAACAAAGGCTTGTAGTATCAAATGGGTCTTACTTAGAAAGGTAAAAATAATATGATAGCAAAAAGAAATATCCCTATGTTACTAAATTTTTTAGAAAAGTATGCTTTGTAAGAAGCAGTATAGAATCCCTATATTTATGTAATTTTGGTTATAGGATTAAAATCTCTTCTGAAATTAATTAGAATATTACATAAATGTCTTTTCAGAGATAATAGATTTTAGGTGGATAACTTGGAAATCATTGTGGCTTTTAATGTTAAGAAGAATTCGCTTGAGAGGCTGAGACAGGAGGATTGCTGTGAGTTCAAGGAGAGTTTGGGCTACATAGAGAGCTCAGAATCCACGTGGACTACAGAGTGAGACCCTGTCTCAAAAAAAAAAAAAAGAAATGTTAAGACGGATAATAAAATCAAAACAAGTGGCAGTCAAATAAAATATTTCTAAGACAAATTCATAGAACATAGTTCTCTATGAAAAGTAATTAGGTATTAGAATTCTTAATTATGAACATTAAGAGGAAAAGGTATCTGAAGACATCCTATGGTCAAACACGTTTACCATCTGTCAAGTTGAGAACCTTGAAATAGAAGTCAGAATATTGGAGTTAAATAATATACAACTTGAAATCTCATGAGCTTGACAGAGAAAAAGTATTTTGCTGTTTGTCCATCCATTGGAGCAAAGAGGAGCTTCTCCTGCCTAGATTTGTATAATTAGTGGAGACAATGATTTTTTAGAAGTATAAAAATATACACAAACACACACACTAATACAAACTTCACGTTCCATTTCAGTGTATGCACAGGCCAGGGGAAAGGCAGGGACAGAAGAAGATGGGGGGGGGTATATTTCACAAAGTACTAATTTCTATTGGTAAGGTCTGCTGAGGTAAAAAAGGTATAAACCTTTTGTAAATTGCTAAGATATAGTAGAATAAACAAATAAATGTATTTTACTAGCATAGTGTTCACAGAGTTTAAAAGAAAGCAAGCAGAAAGCCCTGTAGTAATGGAGAGCGGTGACACCAGCTAAGTGAATGGAGAGCTCACTCTAAATTCTGTGTAGAATTCCCATAGTGCCTAGAAGCATGTTAACATTTTCAGCATAAGAAAATACTTTTATAGCATAATAAATCTGAAGTATGAATCTGTTTTAACTCAGTGGTTTTCTGGATGCCAGTGGGGTAGAATACGCACCCATTTCTGCCTAAAACCATGGTCCCTTTCAGACTCTACTATAACTGTGGCTCCTAATACCATTCTTCCTAAAATTAAACACTGGTAATGGCTTTTATTCTTGGTTTTTTTAAAGAAGCAAAGCCATTTTATTATTGTAGTGATTAGAAATAGTCATCTTAGCCAAAATCTGATTTAATTGAAAGAAATTTCTAATAATTCCCTTCTTAATGTATGAGCCATTTTGATTGTCTGATGATAAAAACTGACATTTTATGTGTTCCTCAATTTATTTCTAAAAGCCATTTTTTTGTACAAAAAGATTACTACAAATCCAATTTGCTTTAGCTCCAGTCTATTTTCCATGGATCTTTTACGAATGCTCAACTCCTAAGGCAAATTGCAACTCCATTTTCTCTTTTTATTTATTTATTTATTTGCTTTGTGGGTTATCTACTGGTCTTTAATCCAATTGGGTTAAATATGATTATACTTAAGGGAGCACAGAGGCAGAGCTGGATCTGTCTGCTGGTTCTTGACAACCAGATTTGAGGGAGTGACACCTGCACTTCCTCTTGCTGATTTCAGGAGTCAGATCAGGAATGTGGCCATCCCTTCTTGCACCTGCTGTGACCCAGAATATGCACGATTTGGCAAGCCGTTCAGTTTATGTGCTGTGTCTCACTTGAAAAGGCCTGTGTCTTTGGAGGTGAGCCATCCTCTCATAGTAGAGAGTCTCTAGTGCTTATCCCTGCCAGATTTGGGAAGGTACACCTGAGAAGTTGCTTTGATGACAAAACAACTAGGGTTAGAGAGCCCTTCTGTATTGCATGAGATTCATCATTCAGAACTCTGTGTACAATGGACCCTTGCAAGCTGATTGAAGCAAAAAAAAAAAAACAGCTCTCTCTCGACAATAGAGTTGTCAGGTACACACAGACGGACGGGAGCATCAGTGCTTGTTAGTATTCCCGCTGTAAATATCTGGTTATCAGTTCTTCCAGAGAGTCTGTCCCCACACACCCACCCGTGTTCCCTTAGCACATCATTCATGTTAGTAAGCACTGCAGTATTTGCCTACTGTGGACTGCTGAAGGACCTGCTCATTTTGGTTATATTGTATAGATGTAGAATGTGAATATGTACCAATAACTGCAGAAAGCAAGTGCCTTATAGAATTACATTTAACATTAATAAGGAAATACGGTTTGGTACATACCAAAAGCAAAGCGAAACACCACAGTAGGAATTGTTTGGGAGCTGACTGGGGCCAGGAACTTGCATGGGCATGGTTGGCTGAGTCGTCAACGCCTCCTTGGGCTTTATTTGGCAGATTATGTAACGCTGGTTTCCCAGACCATTACCAAGCACACTGCAAGAATTAGAAACTTTGCCTAAGTTGTTTTTAATAAGGTTTTGGTCACAAGGGGTAGCTAAGATGCAAGGTAATAATGATCACGTGTTCCCTGGGTCGCGTATTAAGGTCAGACCTCATACCACAAATTCTGTCCGTATATGGCTCATTCAGGTGTCAGCAGCCCTGGAAGTAGATGTTGTTACTGTTTGCATTCTAGATATGAGGAAAATGAGCAGAGAGGCTAAGATATATGCTCAGGGTCACACAGCTAGCAAGGGGTGGTGAACCTAGGTTGTGCTAACTCCAGGGAGCATGTGTATTCCCATGACAACACACTCTGAAATGGAAGGACATCTTATTTGACTATTGAACTCCAGTGAATACAGTATCACTGCTCTCCTGAATACTAGCAGTTGCATGATTCATTTAACTTCTGTACGGTTTCCTTTCCCAGTGGCTAAATTAGATCCGTCATATCCCTGCCTATCACTAAGAATTTCTGTGAACAATAAATAGGACATCTATATGAAATCTCCTTATAAAGTGGAAAATGTGTATGGATATGCAAATCATTAAGATTGGTCTTTCAGAAGATGTTATTTATAGGCCGGGATGTGATGAATCTGTTTTAGCAGCTGGGAAGGTAAAACCCAGAGAAGTTAAGTGAATTATACAGGGTTCCACAATTAAAGGATTGTGTAACTGTTTTAAATATCGAAAGTGATGGCTTTTGGATTTCAGTGTGAGCAAGAGTTGCAAGATGAACGTGCTCTAAGAGAGTCCTTCCGGCCTGGTCCCTGGGATTCTTGCTCGGGGGTTGACAGACGCAGGGGAAAGTACGCATCTAACAGTGACCACATCCAGGTGCCCTTCGTTTATAAGTTGCATTTGACAGTTACAAATCTAGAGAAATACAATTCAGTTCAGGTTATTAAAACCAGGCTGTGTTTAAAATTGCTCTGTTTAATGTGATATTAAATAGGGAAATCTTTATTGAGCGGATTTCATTAGAACAGCAGTGCACAACATTTTTGACCCCAGAAATTGGTTCAGTTGAAGACCATTCTTGTTACGTAATGGGTTGTTGGAGGATGGCTTTAAAATGGCAAGCAGCAGAGGGGGGAGTGGCTTCCTGTCAGTCAGCGGTGGCCCTAGAAGCTGATAGGAGTGCACCGACAGGAGGTGGAGCTTTGCTGGCTGCGCACCTCTTGCTCCCTGCTCATCTGTCCCAAAGGTGTGGTCCTTCCAAGGCGAGACACTGATACTGGTCTGTAGCAAGGGGTTAGGGATCCCTGGCTTTGGGATATTTTTCTATTTCCATATTGGAGAGTCCCATCTTTTACTATGAGGCTAGAAGAAAGGTCATTACTTGTATGCACCACCACATGTCATGCAGCAATATGGCTCATATTGCAAACACACGTGTCATTACATTTATTGTTCTGGTGTAACCCCTCATATTTATTTTCCTTAGAAGAGCATGATTTCAAGGGTTATAATCTTAGAGGAAAGCATGCCCATGGTGGCTTAGAGAACTGGCAACACTAAAACCAAAACAATGAAGAGTTTCAAGAGTCTGGCTGAAGTCCTAATAGTGGGTCCCAGGTCTGAAATGCTGTCTGTCCTGGTAATTTGAATGCACTAACGAGCCTGATAAAACCACAAGTTGAGTTATACTACACATGCGGTTGGTCACTTTGATTACCCCAAATCCCTGAAATGTGCACAAGTGTAGTAGAGTAGATCTTTCAGGTAAGATTTACTGTGGTTCAGAAAGAAGTAATGTGTTTATTTGGTGCCTATTTTATTGCTTTCCTTTTCTTCCCTCACAATTTTATTTAGTTCTATTAATAAGATTAGATTCATTACCTGACTACTTAATCATAACTAACAAGCCAAGACTGGTAGCAAGTCATGAAGGATGTAAGAGTGAGGGAGGCTGATGAAAGGCATCCTCCAGCAATTATCAGTCAGCCGCGGACAGGAAGGACAGGTGCGTGAACAAAGAGGAAGTAATAGCACCAGACTGAGCTGGGGGTGGGAATGTGCATTGGTCTTTGTGTAGCTGCATAGTACATTTCTGGAACAGTTCTCTAAATCTCATATACAGATATGGAACAAATCTCTAAGTCTCATCTACAAATATCTACACACACACACACACACACACACACACACACACACACACACACACACACACTTTTCCAAACACAGTCGTTTTGTCAATCTTCTGTCCTCTTCCCCCCTTCTGAGGATCAAACCTTCCTTGTGACAAATAAGTACTAGTGCCTGCTTTCGCAAGTTGGAGCCAGGAGAGTCTTACATACTGGGGCCTCCTTGCAACTTGTTGTCAAGAATTTTTAAGGGTTAAAAAGATGAGCTTGGCTGAACATCTCTAATGTGTTTGCCTTTTTTCTGAAAACTAAAATATACTTTATGATTCCAGTCACTGATACAGAGCTTTAGTGTTAATCCAGATGCATCTAAGAATGAACCTGTTCTTTTTCTTAATTTTAAAAGTTTACTCTTTGTGGTCAATACTATTTGGGGATGGTAGGTGCCACTGACATTGTCACTGTGATCATCTTCATTGGATTTTTCAGAAGTGATTGACTCTATACTTGAACATGTAGAGAATAGTGTTGGGGTAACAGATTTTTGTAGGGAAAACCTCAGAAAGTTTATGGTGAAGAGTTATAATTTATGCAAGTCTTAAGCTAAATTCTTGGCATTTCCTGAGGGTGGATTCTAGAAGCTTCTCAAACATTTATTTGTAAATACAGAATTAGAGAATGACAAATTGGGGCCATCTGAGAGAAGGTTTGTTATGAGAGATGGAATTCTTCCTCCCTCACTTTTCTCACGTGGAGATGTCAAACTTCCCTGTAATGACCTCGACTAGATATTGCCCCAAATAGATTCTCTGTGTCTAAGTGGCTCACCCTCAGAAAATGTTCCTGCCCAGTGAGGTGATGTGTACATGTAATTCCAGCAGTAGGATTGCAAGGTCAACCCCAGCCTGGGAAACTTAGTGACTTAGTGAGACTCTTTCACAGAACAAAAACAAAACAAAGCACGGAACAACAACAACAAAAGAGACAGGGGTGTAGCTCAGTGCAAAGGCTCTGGGGTCAATCTCGGTATTAAAAAATGTGTAAAAAAATATTGCTTTCTCTTTCTCCATCCTTTATTTTCAATGCCTGAGGCAATGACAAGGTGTTATCTAATTAGAACATCTAGAAGTGAGGTGTGAATGAATAATAGACCTATTTACGTTTGCCAGTAGCTGTTCACATTCTGAAAGTGTTTATTAGACCAAGGGCCACTCACTGTTTCAGAATTTGTGGCTGAAATATATTTTTTCCTTTTGTGTTTTCTCTGCTTAATAAGCCAAATAGCTAGAAAACACACCAACATAAATCACCCACTTAGCATAAAACACCAGCAGGCAACCTCACAGAATCAGTTTTATTTTATGGTTTTTCAGCAGTGCATTAATTAATTCCCTTTCCCTCTGCTTTCCTTTATGCAGTGTGTCTTCATTCCCCAGAAGAAAGTGAATTATCCTTCAGGAAAGACTTTATTTTCCATAGTTAATCTTTCTAACCCTAAAGGAAAAAGCTTCTAACTATCTGGAAATAATGAATGATTATTATTATGAATAATGGAATAATTATATCTGATTTTCTGTGGTGAGCAGGTTTCATGACCTTACATGAGTTACAAACTTATTTCCTAATCCAGAAAAAGGCTCTAGCTCTAGGAATTTTAGCTACAGAATTCTGTTATGCTGGAAGCCCTCCAATTTTGTGCATGTGCTTTGAGGCCCTTCCAGTCTAAATACTCTCACTTATAAGGCATAGAAAATGGGCACTTTTACACAAAGCTAGGAATCTGGGACTGAAATGAATTGTTATGAGTGCTCACTGGATTACTGTCATTTTTGGAGTGAGATAATTAAGAAACCCATCCTTTAACAAGGATAAAGAGACCTGAGCATAAAAGGACAAAATGAACAAAAACAGAAGCATATTGTACAATAGTCTGTAGAAGTCGTTATTTACAAAAAATTGTAGCAAACATTGTATTACTTGCTGTATCCACTGCAGTAAAATACTAAGTATTATGCAATGGCAGTAGAAATACCAACAAAACACTTTGAGGGGTGTTGCTAAAGATGTAGTCATTGCATAAAAATGTATTGATTTCTTACCTTTTCAAGTGCTTAAGGCAAAAGACCAATATGAAATTGTGGTTACAAAGCTGTCCCCTACTCCCTGAATTCAGGAAGTTGACTAGAGTGTTGTCATTATCTTATATATAAGATTATCTCTTGGCAAGGGCATTTAGAAAGTTCATGATGATGCACAAATTAGCATTAGCATTTTTGAAAATCCATTAAAAATAACAAATCAGTATATAGCAAGTAAGCAGGAAACGATTAAAAATTAAGTTTAGTCATTTGTTAATCTTTCCTTTTTAAATTATTAAAAAAGTAAAATATCTGTATTTTCTCTGCCAGAGAAAATGTCACCACTATCTTTTAGTAACTGATTCAAGATAAATACAGCCATAAGACAATTATATTCTCATTCTTTAAGAAATTCCTTGCTTCCTTTTTGTTTGGGACTTGTATTTTTCTTCTTCCTTTGATTTTCTTTGTATAAAGACCCAGATTCCACAGATGTGCCAGCTCTCAGCTGGAGGTTTTTGCTAAGGCTGTTGTTTAAAAAACAGAACTAGTAATGGGTTCTTTCTTTCCTGGTCTCAAGCAACCACAGGAGGCAGAAGTGAGCAGAGCGCATTTCCATTCACTGGGCTTAAGAGGAACCTCAGAACAGAGCACCTTGCAAGGCGGTGATGGTTCTTGGTTATAAACACTAAAATGCAGTCACTGAGAGAATCAGTAATTGAAAAATATCTCTTTATTCCTGTGTAGGCCTCAAAAGACCACAGTAAACATCAGATTAAAGGAGCAGTTGGATTTCTGAGCTGAGTCCCTTCCCCCTTGTTTCCATCAGAGACCCTTCCCCTGCTGCTCTCCCACCCATCCTTGGGCAACTCAGTCTTTTTATACAAGCATGACTGGGTGACAGCTCACTTCCCAGGCAATGTCCATACAACTGTGTGTAGGTGCCTGTTAATATTTTTTTTTTCTTCCGTGAGGTGAGCAGCAAAAAAACAGACCGTGACAGTAGAGATTGAGCCTCCCTGGTTAGCTCCCTTTATAAATTTGTGAAACAAAAAAGATCTCTTTGACTTGCCCTGACTATCATAAGAGTTGTTGGAGTAAGTCTGGCTCTCTCAAACCAAGTAGACTAAAATCACCAGGTATGAATACATCTTGATGACATGCTAAGTAGGTGGCACACACACCACTCATTCCAAACTTGTTTGGTGTGAAGGATCAGAATGATCCGGCACTGGGATCCTGGGCATCCCAGGTGGCCTGGTGACTCTGTCCCTGATGGTGTAAGCCTGGACCTCGTAAGAGGGATCACGATGACCACTCTGGTTTTCATGAGCATTCATGGTTTCCAGTCCCCCTCACCCAAAGATCACTAACTTGCCAGCTATCCTGTTCATGTGAACCGTAAGGTGTAAATGTTTTATAGGGTAGAGACTCTAAAGAGTCTTTTAAAGTACAGCAAATGATTTTTTGGTGAATTTTGGACAGCCAAATGTCTACACAATGGAGACGTTTTAGGACTTTAACTTTTATGTTACGTTGCTTAGTATTGAGCAAGGGGAATAAAAATGGATAGGAAATATGAGTGCGCTTTTTATTTAGTGGGCTGTGACTTCATAATTTTCTTAGCTATTGTTAACAACTGAAGAATTGAAGAATTTAATGGAGTTGTCAGACACAGTCTAGACAACACTGAAATAACTGCTAGACTTTTACTTTTTGTTTTTCAATTATATTGTTAACTAGATTGTATATCAGAAGAGTGACTGTTAGGTAGGCTGAAATGACCAGGAATAAATCTTGATGACAGTTTAAGATCATATATGGTTCACCTACAATGTGATAAAGGGAATATATTTCATCAAGCTATGAACTTATGTCATATCTCTACTATTTATAGCTACTTTATTAGCATAGAAAAATTGAACAAGTACATCTTTACTATCAAAGATGGTCATTCATGTTCCCAAGTCATGTTAGGCTGAGTGCAAGAATCCATGCTTCTGGGTACTCTCCAAGAAGAGCTCTGAATTAGTATGTGTGTGGCTCTCAGTTGTCAGAATATTTGAAAATATTTTGGTTGCAGCTTATATACATTCTTTTTTTTTTCCTTTTTCCAATTTTTCTCATCACTCCCAGCTAATAATTCTCGCTATTACGTATTTAAAAAAAAATGCTCTGCTACTGTTAAGCAAATCTATTCATTTTCAATAGTAACGTTCTTGCTTATCTTTAATTTTTAACAAATTTTTGATATGGTCTGGCCTCTTTGATGAAGTGTTTGGTATTTATTTTCACTTAACAGTAAGCTAGCCTTTGCCATGGTTTGCATCTGGAATGTTCCTGCAAAGCCTCACGTATTTGGATGTACTGGAATATCTGTGGAACCTTGTGCTCTCGGGAAGTAGAGTTTGTTTGGAAGGGACAGATGCTTGGGGTTTGACCTGGAAAGATTGTGTTAAGGAGTTGAGACTGGGGGTTACCCAAGGTAGAGTTTTTAGGTATGTGTTGTTTACTTGTGGACCAGGAAGTCAGGGAGAAGCACCCACCTTGTGTGTGGAGGACTCAACTGGCCGCTAAAGGGAAGAAGAAAAAACATTGTTACAGCTCTTCCTGAGAAGGCTCTGGTCTTGCCTGAGTCTCCAAACTCACCTGCCTTCTGCTTCACTGGGCTTCTGAGTTTCCTAAGCAGCTCTCCAGCCTTTGCCATGTGCTTCCACCATTGACAGCTGCCTGTGAACGCACTGTGTGAGATCTTCTAAAACTGTGGTATAAATAAATCTTTTCTTCTTTAAATTGTGGATGGCGGGTATTTTGTCACAGCAATGAAAAAGTAACTAAGAAAGAAATTCACAGCAATAAATAATTAACTGAGACAGCTTTTTTCAAGCATGCTTCCAGTAAGGACTTGTGTTCCCCAGCCAACAGCTTTATAAGGCTAGGCAGTTTGGATACACACTGTTGACACTACACTGTGGAAGCTCCTGCTGCCTAAGACCCTGACTTAGTTACTTCCTCATTGCTGGGACAGAATACCTGACATCCACAAATTAAGGGAGGAATGATTTCTTCTAGCTCACTGTTTCAGAAGGTATCACACACTCCATTCATGGGTGACTGGCAGAGGTGGAGCAACGCCAGTCCTGCCTCAGTGTTCTACCCCTTCCGGGTTAAGCCACAGTGATCTACCCCTTCCAGGTCACAACCCCAGTAATGTGCCGCACAACCATAATCCACCACCTGTCTGTCCTCCACCACATCCCATAATCCACCACACACCGAAAATCCGCCCCCTGGGCCAGTCCCCATGTCCTAACAGAACACAGTTCCATAGATGATCTATGACATCGAAGTACATGAGGCTATTGGACGGCATTACAGTCCAAACCACAACAGACCCATATGGTGGTTCCCAAACTTGAGTGCATCAGAAGAATCACCTGGGGTCTTGTGAAAGCAGATGACTGAGGTAATAGTCTCATCCAAAGCCAAGGATTTACCTACCCACCAGGCCCTCTAGGGATGCTGACTCTGTGTCCAGGCCTTAGAGAACTACTGACGTGACATATTGAGAATAAGGTTTACTTCTCATGAGAAATAAGAAGTTAACTTGTTAATGTCGGTTGACTTTTATGACAATAATTGAAAATGATGGCTTTTAAAAATTGGAGATTGTGGCAGGTCAGAGTGTTTCTTTTTATTTAAAAATTATCTTTGGATATTATGTTTATCTCATTGTTTTAAAATTTAATATAAATAAAACTTTACTTAAATTGAATTGGTGGCTCCTATCATTGCTTAACAATTCCCTAGGTTTTAAGGTTTTTATTTTCATCATTGATTCTATTAAAATTTTAACTAACATATTTGGCATTAATATTTCCAGCATACTGTTTGCCATTATGTTAATAATATTTTGGATATGCAATGAAATTTGTTCTCCTTCTGTCCATCTTCATGCAGGAAGCAGAGATATTTATCATATTTGCAGGTGTTAAATTACTTCATTGACTTTAATTCTCTGTGGCTATATACATCTAGTTGGGTGAAAAGTGACTTTTTTACCCAGCAAGATGTATATGGCCTCAGAAAAATGGTATTTCTGTAGTTTGGGTTCTACTATTCACTGAACCATTTAACAGACAATCTTTTTTCATTTTTGTTTAGATAAATGAATACCTCATTCTGGAACAGGTATTCCACCCATCCATTCTGGGGTATGTTCTTTCTCTGTTGCACATAGTAATATATTTGAGAGGACAAGCCATGTGTCCCTGACCCCAGCCCTGTTATTTTTTCTTTCATATCTGAGATGATCTCCATGAGAGAGTCAGATTTCTTTTATTTTCTTTAAAAGCATCTAGGAAGCTGTTTTTGGCAACTTAATAAAAATCACTATTATCTTGGATTATGCACAAAAAGTAATAAAAAGTTCCTGCTGTAATAACCAGTTGTCATTTAGATAACAGGAGAATTTAAGGCAAAAGGCGTCATGACATTGAAAGTATTCTCCTGTCTCTTTGTTCTTCGTTTTTGCCTTTGCTGCAGATGACAGGTGCCGGCGGGAAAAATGGAAACACAAAGATTCAGTAGGGGCATTCAAGTGCGTAGTCACACACAGGGTACACCACCATCGGCTTGTGGAACAATCCTCTGATAAAGGCTTTTGTTTCAAGATTTTTAAAAGCTGTGTAGGTTAGGAAGAGAAAATATTGTACAATTTTATATTATGAAAAAAGAAAATCAGTTTTGTGGAAGAGTTAGCATAAATAAAAAGATAATATTTAACCATGCGTGCATCTAGGAATGGATAGATTGAATTGTGGAATATTGAATAAAGATAATAGAATGTGACTGATCTTTTGTAAGAAGGATATCTTACTACTTTTTGATAACATTGATTAATCTTGAAGTCATTGTGCTATGTAAAATAACCAGATATATGGGAAGAACTCTACCGAATGAATATTACCTGCATGTGAAGTTTAGAAAACTCACATGTGTAGGAACAGAGTGCAGCATAGTGGTTGCCAGGTGCAGGAAAGAACGTGGGATCAGGAGGTGTAGGTCACAGGGCAAAGGTGCAATCCTGGAGGTCAGGTGCGCCTCAGGATCCAGGTTCGATGTAAGGACTCTCATTAAAAATATACCGGGAATTTGCTGAGAGTAGATCCTAGGTGCCCTTAGCACACACAAGGTAACTGATTGCTGACTACAGTAATCAAAATGTGTACCATTTGTCTTGATATGTATACACATACATAGATGTATATTCCACAAGCATATGTAATAAAAGTAGCTTGAAATATGATGCACAGAACTAAGGGATATTGTTTCAGTGGCAGAAAACTCAAGGTTTTATGGGTAATTTTTGTACCGCTGAGATCTTGCCCTTAACTGATGAGAGGCATTTCTATGGCTGCCCCTTTTTGTGAAGTCAGCCGGTGATCCGGCCACGTGCGACGTGAGTGGTCCTCCAGGACACTTGCTGAAAGGCCATCTGTGGCTCCCCTTCCGGCCTGATGTCCATTTGGCGTTCACGCTGTGGATAATGCCACCCAGCCTTCTCCTAGAACACCGCGGATCTGAGTTAGTGCCCAGAGAGCGGCTTTAGCCACGCTTCTAATTTAATTTGGTTGTGGTGCACTGGACAAAAATTGCCTCTAAATCGATATTTTATTGCCCTCGAGTCTTCCTGTGTTCCCTTAAACCTTCCAGCTCCACTTCTTTGTGGCTGCTTTTTTTTTTTTTCCAAGGGGTTATATTCTCTCCAAGTGGGTATTGTTTCTTCCTGAAAAGAGGTAACTGTGCCCTTGGCAATGCAGACTGAACGTGAAAGCGAAGGTCATGCTGCTGCTACTCCAGCTCCAGGAGACAGAGCATGCTGTTTTCAAACAAGCGGCCATGTTCTCCGCCTCCCTTCAGTATAGGCACACAGCACAGAGTCAAGGGTGGGAAGCCATGCAGTCGTGAACATGGATTTCTATGTCTGTATGATCTTACTGTCCCCGCACTGTCCCAGGCGCACATATACATATCCTGGGGGGAAACACTTTGCAAGAATGTAAGGAACGAGGCTTTAGATTCTGATCCTCTTTGTTTTACTTGTCCCCAGGCCTTCAGGATGCCCAGTGATGGCTGTGTTTCTTGCGGGTAGGGGCATACCCTGGTGGCTAGAGTGCTTGGCTAGCAAGTGCAAGGCCTTGGGTATGATTTTCCAGCACCCCATATGCTGGACGGGTGGCACATGCCTGTAAAACCCAGCACTTGGGAGGCTGAGGCAGGAGGATTGCAGGTGTTTGAGGCCAGCCTAGGCCATGTAGTGAGTTTAGGACAAGCCTGGACTCCAGAGCAAGACCTTGCCAAAGACAAACAAACAAATTTTAAAAAGAAAGAAAGAAAGAAAAAGCAGTATTTCTCAAGTTGTTTAAGAAATCCAGTCCTCCTATAGAACTTCAAGCCCTTTTGAATTCACCATTCCCACAATTCCTTGCCCGTAGTTGGCACTGAACGTAGTTGCTAATCCGACAGAAATAAGGCTTCTGGGCAGAGTTTGAGAGTCAGAAATCATACTGGAAATGCAGCTGAAAATCATCTCCCTCTTGTTCCTTTAGTTTCTCAGGAATATGCCCTTTCTCAGAGGTCTTTTGTTTTCCTCTCTCAGCAAGGGACTTTTCTGAGTAAGAGAAGACTTTCACGTAAAGTCTGTCAGCCTTGACCCCTTTTGTGGATCTTGCAAGAACAGTAAGATTGAAGATTCAGTGTTAAAATTGAGTGGAAAGTGTTGAGTGGGAAGGGTCACAAGGGGTCTTGGCTGTGAGGTGACCCTGCCTGTAGACTCCCAGGAGTACCAAGTCTGTCCGGGCTTTCACCGACTTGAAACTGCTGCACCATCAGGTCTGGAGATAAACTGGCTGACCCTCAGGGATGGAGCCATGGTGGATGCCTGGCTCTGACTGTTTCAGCTGACTTATTTTCCATTGTTAATCAAGGTGCCCTGAACACACCAACATAAACTGGCAGTTCAGAGTTGCTCCGTGAACGTGTGCTGGGATGTCTGAACTTCCCACGAAGTCCTGATTCTGAGCGCTAAGAAGCAGGTAGCAGCAGAGGGACCATGGGAATAAGGAATCATCGAGTTTCTTCTCCCTTGTAGAAGTCTCTTAGTTCCCCGACTCTGTTAGGTGCGCATTCTAATAAGATAAAAGGGACAGTCAGTTTCATGAGGATAGTTAGCGTTCATTATTGACATAACTTTTTGAAGTTAACAAATTTCGGATCTCAATAAACCTTACTCTCTACATGGAATATAAACATGATCTTAATTCACTTAATTGTGTTTTGGTAGTGTTTTAACAGGCATAAAATCCATGTCAAGGAATATTTTTATGTGAGATCTTAACAGGTCCACAAGCCTGTAAACATTCCTTGTTAGGGACTCCAGTTTTAAATTGTCTTAGACAGCACAACATAGAACTTTAAAATATTCTTTGCCAAATATTTTTCTTTTGTGTGGTTTCTTACTTAAATGAAATTTTATGTAATTAAAAAATCTTAGCCTCCCCAACATGTTTATGTGATTTAAAAAATGAATCCACTGCATTGGCAACTTTAATGTATTCTTCTAATGTGCTAATTATAATTTTTGATGTTTGTGTTACAATATTTTATATTTGGGAGCAAAAGTCCAAAGTATTCAAGTAAGTGAGAAATAAGATTATGTATCACACATTTATAAATAAATGCCATTTTTAAATTAGCCTATAAAAGAATCATTTAATTTCTTACCTCATATTCTATAATTAGAGTTTTACAAATATTTTTAAAGTAATTCTGGGAATTTTTGAGTTGAGTAATTAAAAAAAAATACCCTTAAAAGTTAGGAGGATTTTTTTCTAGCTTTATTAAAATATAATAAGCCAGGAGTAGGGTGCCTGCCTGTAATCTCAGTACTCAGGAAGCTGAGGCAGGAGAATTGCCATGAATTTGAGGCCCGGCAGGGCTAGTGAGTTTAGGAGCAGCCTGAACTACAGAGCAACACCTTGTCTCAAAAACTAATAAAATAAAATATAGACAAATTGTATTTATATACCCGAGGTCAGCAATGTGATGATTTCATATGTGTGTTATAAACTGATTATCAGAACCAAATTAACGCTAAGATCTTAACATAATCAAATGTTTGGAAGCCTAAATATTGAATGAAAAAGGCTCTCTTTTTTCCCACTGAAAATGCATCTGAAGCACTTTTTAAATAAATCAATATTATGGAAACTGCTCCTGTAGAAAGGCTGGCACCCAGAGCAGTGCATTTGGTTGGCGTGCAGGGGGTCAGCCTGAAGAACAGCGCACCTCTGCAGTGACGTTGCTATAGTGATGGTGTGGCGCCGCTGCTGCCTGGGAAAGCTGGGAGCTCCCTCGTGAGAGCTGCGTTTAGATTAGATACTGATTGAATTCCGGCAATTCCCAAAGTCTGGAAAACGGGCGGGACATGATCAAAGCAAGCTGCAAGACGCCTGGCGAGATAAAAGGTACCGTGCCTGCTGCTGCTGCTGTTACCTTTATCCTTGTTCTCTCCCGTTCTCACTTGGGCCAGAGTCCCTGGTGCTGCATAAATAAAAATGAATGAATAAATACACGAAGCGAACTTAGAAATAACCTGAAAGTTTAAATTGTTGTTCTTTTTGTTGTAGCTGAGTTTAAAACGAACAGAAGTGAACTGGAGAGTACTGATTTATACGCAGCAATTTTAGCAAACTTTCAATCCAGTGTTAATAGTGAAAGCTTTACTAGTGAAAATAAAGATGGTTCATACTTAGGTATTTTAAAGAAATAAGATCAAAAGCTAAGACATCAGTGCGTGATCGATATTGGCTATGCAGGACAGGAGTGAATACCTTCCTTAGATTAATGAACAAAAATACTTTTGAAGACCGACTGTCAGTTCATGAAATTTGTCATGGTTTCTGTGTGACATCATTTTGTTTTCACTTCCAGTACTGGGGATTTTAGATTGTAATTTTTCTGTACACTGACATGTTTCATACTTTATATTAATTGAATTATTCCTTTTTATCTTTAATTTTATTGTTTTCATATTTTGTACAATTGGTAGATAAAAATTGTACTATTAAGACATAAAAAGGATGTATTGATAAGTGTATACTATGATTACCAGAACCAGTCTAATCAGCATATCCCATCCCTTCCCAGAGTTCACCTGGTGTGTCTGTGTGTGTGTGTTGAAACCATGTAAAATCTACTCTGTCTGTCAACTTCAAGCATGGAAAGCACTGTTACTAGTCACCGTTAGTTAGCATGCTTAGTGTCGACTCTCCAGAGATAGTTCATCCTTCATCTTTGAAACTTTGCTCCCTTTGACCAACTTCTGTTCCCTCACAGCACCTGGTAATCTACATTCTTATCTTTGCTTTGCTGAGTTCAACACTTTTCTATTCCACTTACAAGTAAGATCATGTGGTGTTTGTGTGTGTGTGTGTGTGTGTGTGTGTGTGTGTGTGTGTGTGTGTTTGGCTTATTCCATTCAGTATATTGTCATGCATTTTCATCAGTGTCACAGACAATAGAATCATCTTGCATATAAATCTGAGTACCCCTGCATTCTATCTGTATATCTGTCCATCTGTCAAAATACCTATAAGATTTTCTCCACCCACTTCATTGATGAACACTTAGAGTTGAGTCTCTCTCTTAGCTATTGTGAATAATGCCAGAACAGGCACAGGAGTCCAGGTATCTCTTTTAACAAACTGATTGACTGTTCCTTGATACATATTCGGAAGGGAGGTGGCTAGGTAGTTTTATTTTTATTTTTAATTTTTTGCTGTTTTCTATTTTTAAATAATTTGTGCCAGAATTTACAACCCCACTGCAAAAGAAACAAGAATTTTTCTCTTTTTCTCTATATCTTTCCCAATACTTTGTTATTTTGGTAAGAGCCATCCTAACACATAGAAGTGACTTCTTCTTGTGGTTTGTGACCTGTGTTCTGTGAGGATTTGTGATGCTCAGCCTGTCTCAGGTGTCAGTTGGTCATGTATGTCTTCTTTTTAGAAATGTGTTGGAGGGATAGATATTTAACATCAGGTTATATGTTTTCTTCTTCCTGAGAGGGTTGAGTTTCTAAAATATCTTATGTATTAACGTTTCTTAATGTGTGGTTTGCAAATGTTTTCTCCCAATCCATAGGCTGTGTCTTCACTCTTAATTATTTCTTTTGCTTTACAGAAGTTTGTAATTTAATATAAACCAATTTACTTAGCTTTGCTTTTATTGCCTGTGCTTTGGGGTAATATTCAGAAAATTGCTTTCCAGACCAATGTCAAGGTATTTGTTCTCTGTATTTTTTCCATAATTATTCTTTTCATCAGTATGTATTTGTGATAGATAAGAATAACATTCAGCTTGAGGTTCCCTATATTTTTCTAGTAGTTTTAACTTTTCAGGATGTGTTTAAATCTTTAATTCAATTTTAAGTGAATATTTGTGCATAGTGTTAGATATAGATCCAATTTTTTTTTTCTGCATGGATGTCCATTTTTTCAGTAACATTTTTTTAAAGAGATATTTGTCCAGAGCCGGCTTTATGTGGTGCTGGGGAATTGAACTAAAGGCCTTGCAGTGGGACTCGTATCTAGGTCCAGAGGGGCAGTCTTGGAGCCTGTGTTGTGAGTCCGGAGCTCAGGTCTGACCCGAGTTTCACTAGGGCAGATGCTAAGGGATGTAGCGAAGTTGGGCCTCACTCCCCTCTTCTTCCCCTATGCCAGGGAGGGTGTCTGTTCTCATGATCTCAATAATGAAAGTTGATCTTAATAATGAAAAACTGTGTTTACTACCATTTTCAATGCATCCTTTCAGATTTCTGTGCTTTGCTCAGGTTCTGTAATTTCTCATTGGGGCCCTGAGTGCTTGTAACAGTAGTTTTGCATGTGCTTGTTTAAATTGCTATTTCTGTGAGGGCAGAGCCACTGAGAACTTCTCTAGTCGACTATATTGCAATGCAATCTTTGCAGATTTTTTGAAAATATGAGGGTAACTCAGGATTCCATCTTTTCACACCTGTGTTTGAGCAGAAGATAGTAATTAGATGTGCTTTATCCTTCTGATAGCACTGCAATGACTTTTCTTCTATGACAACTCACAGAACATAATGGGGTAGCTGAACCAATTTTCTTATTATGAAACAAATGCAGATACTGGTGTTTTACCCTGTTGTGGCTCCATTGGTGTGTGGATGTACTGATTACACATGTGTTGATACAGACTTGTGATTGTAAAGTTGTATATGAAGTATATAACACCTCTGACAGTTGATTGAAATTTAGAATCTTAATTATATATAAAAATCTCAAATCTTAAAATCGTGTATACATTCATCAAGTGATAGGGGTTTTCTTTGGACCTATACCTGTTATTCTGATATATTTTTTTCTTGACTTTTTACTGACCTAAAATTCTGAGAGGAAGGTTGAAAGGTAAGAATGAGATTTAAAAATTGTCTTGTACTTTACTCAAAGAAACAGAAGCATAGATATAACAAGGATGTGATCACCGTAACTAAAAGAGATTACAATTTAGTTTTCTTTCTAAACTGAGAGTCTTTATTTTGCTTACTGCATTTTCCTAAAGTTTCTCTTCCTACTGTCCCTACAGTTCCCTTTCCACCTGCATCTACTTGGAATAAACACCTTCCTTAGCTAGATGTCTTAAGCCCAGTTACCTTCGGGAGATCTGAGAAGCACCTGCTTTAAGACAAGAGGGATGAGTCTGTCAAAAACTGGGACATGTAAATTACACTCTTTCAATTAAATTTTTCATAGAATAGTGCTGAAACCAGAGTCAGCCTCGTGGTCTTACTTGGCAACTCCCCGTTTCTTGTTACTAGAGGCTCTTGGCTGATGCCATTGGTGAGCAGGAAGAATTAAAGAAGGTTCCTCTTCCTAAAGAAAGGGAATTGAGTAAGGATGGGTGATGATGTGGAGGTCCTAGAGGGAAGGACCAGGGTTTGCCACACTGTTTTCTTGGAAAAGCTACAAATGGGCCTTAGGTCAGTAGGCTCGGGGAACAGAAATCATGGCCAAGAGTAGTTGGTTAGACTGAGGAAGCTTAGAATTAGTAAGAAGCAACGATAAGAACTTGGAGAGAAACAAAGATGTCTGAGATATTTGGGGGGACTCTGTGGAATTAGCCACTGCACAAAAAGGGGGCCCTGTTCTCTTCCATTGCAACGTAGTATGCTGCCTGGTTTTCAGAGAAGGACAAAAATGAGCCTCCCTTGACACAATGGCCATGTGGAGGAGGAGGAGGAGGAGGAGGTGGAGGAGGAGGAGGAAGAAGAAGAAGAAGAAGACGACGACGACGACGACGACGACGACGGCATGCCGCGTCCTGAAGAGCTTGGCACTGGGGTCCAACACTACTGGGTACAAGCTGGGCTCCCTCTGAGCGTGACATCATGGTACATATAACGTGACATGCAACATCAGGTGCTGCTATTCACAATGTTACTTGGACACCATCAACTTTCAGGACTCGGTAGCTCGCTCTGGCCCAGGCAGCAGATGCTCTGAGCACAGCTGAGTCCTGCTTTTGGTTCTGTCTCTGCAGAGTGATGCATGCTGGAGGTTCCTGGCTCAGCCTCTCCCTGGGTTCTTTCTTAGCCTCTCCCCAGTTATGTCCCCTTCAAGGCCAGCCCACATCCAGCAGTTGATCGTACCAGGGGGCAAAGTCTCGGCTACTTGCACCTGCTTGGGTCACTTCTGCAAGGCTGTGGGAGCGTCAGAGACGTAGATGCCTCTCAGTTCAACATTGCTGTCTGTCCACGTGGCTTCCTTCACCCCTGAATGTTGTCTTTCCTAGAGCACGTCTCAAGAGGCCTCCTGCAGACAAAATTTCATTTATGGTCTGTTTCCTTGTTAACTTGTACTTGGGATGCCTGATAATACTAAGGCACACATGAATATAGTCATGTGGAAAGGAAATTATCCTGCAGATTCATGTGTGAGACATCTTCCCTGAGCATTGGGTTAGATTCTGTCTTCTAGGGAGGAGCTGGGGCAGGAGTGAGGTGGCCTAGGAACTAGGAGGGAAGAAATTAGAGTACTGATGACAAGAGGAGAGCTTTTATTTATTTATTTATTTATTTATTGGTACTGGTTGTCAAGCCCAGGGCCTTTGTACTAAGCTATATCTGTAGCCCGTTTTTTACTTTTTTAATTTCAAAACAAGGTCTCCCAATTTGCTAAGTTGTCCAGGTGGGGCTCAAATATGTGCTCCTCTGCCACAGCCTTCGACAGGACTGGGATTATAGACCTGCACCACTAGGCCTGGCATTCAGACATTACCATTAAGTTATATCATCAGACCTTTTGAATTTTTTTTTAAATTTTGACACAGTGTCCTCCTGCTAAATATTCAAGTTCCCCAGGTTAGCCTCAAACTGGCAATCCTCCTGCCTCAGCCGCCCAGAGTGCTGGGATTATAAGCATGGGCCACCACACCTGGATAGGAGAGAATATTTGATTCATAGTTTAGAAAGATTGCGAAATACACATGATAGATTAGTTTCTTTCCTGTCACCTGGACAACATACCCTGCACTTTCAATTTAAAACAGAGGAGACTCACTTAGGCTTCAGATTTCCAAAGGTTCAGTCCCTAGTCAGCTGGCTTTAAAGCAGAAAGGGTGTGAAGATGGGAAGCTGCGTAGTCAGCCAGCAGAGATGGAGAAAGAGCCAGGGACGAGAACATGTCCTTCCAGCTGGACCAATAATCCCATCACTCCAGGAGGCTGCGGAAGGTTCTAGCCCAGTCTGGGTACCCTAGTGATTTATGGAGACCTTGTCTCAAAATAAAAATTAAAAACACAAAGGACTGGGGTTGTAGTTCAGTGTGAAGGCCCTGGGTTCAATCCCCAGCACCGAAACGTAAGTAAGTAAGTAAGCCTGTCCTTGTCACAGCTCTGCTGGCTGCCCTCTCCTGCTGAGCGCCATGCCCTACCAGTGCCTTGGCGCTGTGGACCATGAGTGAGCACAGAGCCTGCGTGATCCAGTCACCTTCCAGACCTTCACCTCTGGACACGTGCAACTGTGGGGAGATGGTTTACATCTAAAGCTTAATGCGTGACCTGCCTCGGCACGCTTTCTCCACCAGCGTGTTGTAGGCAGCTATGATGCAGAGCCAGGGCACAAGTCAGATGGATTTAACTCACCTGTGGCACTTCCTTGCTGCGATGCTGTTTCTGCAGGCCTTGGGTGAGCTGGGAACCACATGTGTGTTGCCTCTCTGCGTCGGGGGGTAGATATGAATAGACTCCAGAAACCCTCGTGGGCAGTTTGCACGTGGGAGCAGGACGAAGCGATGGAAAGCTTGGGCTTCCGGGGCAGACCTATGTCCGTGCCCGGCCACTCAGCATCTCTGCCGTGCCAGGCCAGTTGCCCCGCCTCGCTCTAGCCTCCTTCAGAGACCTCAGGATAGGGAGGGATATTTCTTCAGAGTTGTTGCAAAGTTTAAATCAGATGATACGAGGAACAATCAATGTGTGCAATATCAGGTCTTCTAGGTCCACTCCAAATAGATGGCAGATTTCTACTTTTACAAATAAATTTAAAAATAACACTATACAAATACACTTGCCTGAGCATGTGAGGTTGGGTTGACACAACTTATTCACTTGTGTGTCATTCCCTAGCTGTCATCCCTAGTGGAAACCCTTGTACCTGGTGCAGTGACCACAGGCCCTGTGCTCCAGTGACTCTCCCTTAAGGACCAAGGTCCCTGACGTCAGTCTAATCCTGAAGCAGCTGAAAGCTGCAGCGCCCTCTGGTGCCCCATGTATGACTGGCCATTTAATGCCCGTTTCAAGTGGCTAATTAAGTGCCTGGGGTTGAATTTCTTTGAGACTGTAATTTTTAACACCTGCTCTTTAAATTGAAACATGACCATGTACTTTTGTCTTGCTCTTTCTAGATTATCACTTTTAAATTTATTTACATTTCTGAATTATTAATTTTTACATTAAAATTGTAGCTCTCGGGTTGGAGGAATGGCTCAGTGGTTAAAGCACTTGCTTCGGCAAGCACTAAGCATCTGAGTTCGATTCCCCAGCACCGCATAAGCCAGGCGTTGTGATGCAAGACTGTAATCCCAGCACTCGGGAGGCTGAGACAGGAAAACTGCTGTGAGACCAAGGCCAGCCTGGGCTCCGTAGTGAGTTCAGGACCAGCCTGGGTTATAGAGTAAGACCCTGTCCCAAAAAAATAAAAATAAAATTGTAGCTTTTTAAATACCTTCTTAGGCAGTATAAAATGTAAGTGAAATTGTCAAATTATTGTGTTTGTGCTTGTATATGATAGAAATAAAGTGTGGGTGGGAAAAAGAAGATTTAGGTCAGTAGGTAAGAATAAAAAATAGCAGTAGCAGTAATATGAAATATAGGTGTAAAAGGGAGGGAGTGTGATCCCAAACTTGCTTAAGGTACAAAGGAGAGAGATTGGATGAAAAATATTGACAGACAAACTCTGAAAGCACTGACTGGTGAAAAGTCACATTTATTTGGGAGAATTACGTTTTTAAAAGTCTAAGGTACACTAAGTTTTATATACAAAGTATATGAACCCTGAGATGAACTAGTCTGTACTTCCTTCCCCTACAGTTTAATGTTGAAAGAAAGTGTTGGCACAGCGGTAGCTGCTTAGGAAATCGTTCAGTACTCCCCTTCCTTCCTCTGCGTGGCTATTGCCAAGTGATCACAACAGGAAAAGATTTCGTAGCTGGGGTGTCCTTCTTGTGCAGTTAGGAGTCATCCGCTCTTTTACAATGTGGATTTTTGCACGTGGCAACTTCATTGAGCCCCTGCCTGGAAGCTTGTCAGTGGTGCCTGTGCTCTGTAGTTAGAAATAAGACATTACCAAGAGGGTCACATTGTCTCTACTGGGTGCTTCCATGTTGAACTTAGTAGGAAAAAAATCTTAACTGTGAGAACTGCGCTTCCCCCAGCATCGGTCTATCCGGGCAACTGTAGAGGTTACCTTTCCTATTTCCAGTATTCATACCTTTCTTAGTCTTGTAACCATTGTCATTTTAAATTTCTCTTAATGTATGTCATGTTGCCGGGGTTCTTCACCTTCATTTATTTATTTATTCATTTTTTGCAAGTACAGAGTTTGGGTTGAGATAGAATTCTTTCTGAATTCTGTCTTTCCTGCTGCACTTCAAGGAGCTAAACCCACTCTCTCATGTGCCACCCAGCACCGGTCAGAGCAGAGTTGCCCATACATGGAAAGGCCGTGATAAACTTTGTTAAATTAACAAATCATAGCCTTCGCTGGCTCTGATTGAAATTAAAACAGAATTTGAGTCTGACTACCTAAATTCTGTAACTGTCCTAGTACAGTTTCTAAATTCCTAGAATGTTTCTTTTAAAAAAAAAAAAACCCTTGTTTTGTTTTTTGATTCGCATATGATATTTTTGCATATGAGGTACAGTGTGGCTTTTTGATGGATGTTTGCACGAGGTAATGATTAATTGAAGGTAATTTGCATATATCTCACCTTAAAGTGTTATCATTTCTACCTGGTAAG
Source organism: Ctenodactylus gundi (assembly GCA_004027205.1). Lineage (NCBI taxonomy): Eukaryota > Metazoa > Chordata > Mammalia > Rodentia > Ctenodactylidae > Ctenodactylus > Ctenodactylus gundi. The sequence goes on from PVKB01004551.1 coordinate 87,677, forward strand.
CACATTCAAAATCCTCGCTTGAAGCTGTGTGAGAAATGCCATGCGTTATTACTAATGACACTCGCTGTATTGTGTCACAGAACATTAGAACACGCCCTTTCTTTCCTAAGGGCAGCATAGTGCCCGCCAGCCCACATTTCACGTGCCTTCCTTCCTCAGCCCCGCTCTCCTAGGCCCCCCGGAAGCTACCATTTTTTCCCCGACGTCTGGAGCCCACTTCTGAGTCGATGCTGGCATTCTCTGTCCTTTCGGGCTTGGCTGACTGCTTCCCACGGCTCCTCCCCACCCATGATCCCGGAACTCCGCTCTTCTGCCATTCGTGTGTTTCCGTCTTAGCCGATGCTAGCCTGCTCTCGCTCGCACTCACAGTCACTTGTGAGGAACATATGAATTTCACATGAAATGGGGTAAATAGTTTCTCTTCAGTTCAGGCCAATTTTGCCTAATGATTTATTTAAAATCTATGGAATTGCCACCTAAGGCTTCAAAGCTCCTGCCTCTGTTTTCTCTCCTGTTTCCTACACACCTTACAGAGCATGGATGAAAGCATTGCCTGTCATGGCCGCCGGGGAGCTCACCGAAGGCCTGGCACATTGAGGTGTTTCTCTATAAATCCACCTGAGCTTACCTGTCCCCACCCCAACATATGCATTACAAATCATGAAGTTTTCATTTTTTTATATTTAGCTGTGGACATGCTCTGTAAAGTTCCTGGTCTAACAATAACAAACTGAAAATGTTGCAAGAAATGGTTCAGGCTAATAATAACCACTGGAAATCAATTGGCTATATTTTGCTTCATTTGTTTTGATTTACATATCTGGAAAAATTTTAATGTTTACTAAAATAAAGCAAGGACAATGTTAGTATAAATGCACTCTCTTCCTGCCTATCCCACCCACCACAGAAGACCAGATTTGAATGACAGGGTATCTCAGAAAACGTAGGGTATTGTATTTACATAGAAAAAAATGTGTAACTTCTAAATAATGTTTCACCAAAGGTCTTAGAAGTTGCATTTTGACACTTCTTTATTGTTCCTGAAATCATTATTTTTAGTATGTATTTGTGATACACAGTACTTACATTAAAGTTGAGGCCCTGGTGCACATGCCTGGTGCACCATCACCGCCACCCCCGTCCCTCCCCCACCTTCCTATCATTCCCACATCCCTGTCACTTAACACAATCCATCTCCTTCCTTCCCACCATCCTCTTATTTAACCTCTTACTTATTTAAGCTTTGGATTTCTCATACTACAGAAACCCAGCCATATTTTATCTTCTGAGTCTGATTCAGTTCACTAAGGATAATGGTCTCAAGGTGCATCCATCTTCCCACAGATGGCTCGATCTTATCTCCCTTTATGGCCGAGTAGGACTCTCAGGACAAAATACTTCTGCTAGCACTAATAATACTCATATTAATGAAATTATTAATTTTAGGAATCACCCAATATGGCACATTTTTGGAGTAGTTCATTAGGTAATGATAATTAACTGAAACATTGACAGTAACAGTCACCGCTCGTACTGCCTGGTGCCCACTGTTGCGCATGGACACAAAGAGCATCGTTTAGGTAATGGGCAGGAGTGCAGGTGACCACCCTGTCCCAGCAGACATTTGGCAATGTCTGCAGACATAGTCAGCTATCAGACCGAAGCAGGGGATGTTGCTGGCACCTAGTAGTTAAAAGTCAGAGATGCTACTAAATATCCTGTAATGAGGAAAACAGCCTCTCGCCACCATTATCTTGTCCTAAATATCAACAGTGCAACGTTAAGGAAGCACTCTGCTACAACCTGAGATAGTTCTGTCCTCGCATCCTCTGTGCCTCAGATGGAAAATGGTAGTAGTACCACCACAAACATGACTTTAATGATACTGGACTTTTTTGATCGAGTTGTTTGTTTTGCATACAAGAGAAATATAATTCCAAGTCCTAAGAACAATATATCTTTACCAGATGTTCTCTTAGAAAAAAAGTCAAAGCAGTGAATAGAGCCCGGAGCACAGGCAAGACTCCCTAAACCTTTCCTGTATTCGTGTTTTCCCCTTCAGCCCTGCTCCAGGTAGGAGCTGCGGTCTCCGCCCTTCTCCCTGTCCCCTTTCCCGCCATCCCGTTCTGGGTCTGACACAGCATCGCTTGCGTGTCCTTGTTCCTTGCCACTCTCTTTCTCCGTTGTTCATTTGATCAGAACATCAAAGGTCCAGGAGAGGAACCGAGTCTTGCAGGCCAAGAAAGTTTCCATTATGAAACACAGAGTGCAAGAAGGGGAGAAAACACAACGTGTGTGCACACACCGCACACACACACACGTACAGTCACTAATGTCTGTTGCATAGGTAAGCGCCTTCATTTCAATTAGCCTTTGTCGTGTAATACGCTGTTCCAAAACTTTATATTTTAAAATAATCGCAGGTCGTCATTTGTGGTGACTTCCAGATCTCTGGATTGCCTGGTTGCTTCAGAGTTCAATTCAGATGATTTTACAAAGGACAAAGCATGGTACAGTGTGCCGCGTGGTGCGTTAGTCTCGAGAGACACACTGGGGGAAAGACTTTCTTCCGGGAAGAATTTGTTATCGGCTATGAGTAGGTGGGGGTTGGGGGGGAGAAGTACCAGGTTAACAAGCCTCAAAGTCTTGGCCTCGATTATCCGACTTCATCAGTGTTCATCGGTGGCTGAGGCATCAGCGAGACAGGATGAGCAGGAGAGTCCAGGAGGCCTCCCTCCCGTCTGGCATCTGGTTCCTGAGATCAGACGTGATGTCTGAGTTCTTCTCTGAATGCGTTCTCTCCTCCTGGGTGGACTGTTTTGTTCTTCAGTAATTTTAAGACAGTTATCCAGGACAACTGAAACAGAAACTGCCAGGTCTCTTAAAGCCACGAATGAGATGACGTCAAGCCATTTCTTCTGCATTATTAATCAAAGCAAGTACATAAGAGATCAGATTTAAAGGAAGAGGAAATCAATTCTACTCCTTGGTGGGAGGAAGGACAAAGTCACATTCCCATTTTAAAGTTGATCTCTTCTGGGACCAGAGGATGTTGTAGCCTTAATATAAAATCTGTTCTCTGATCACATTTATTTGTGTTCCTCTCACATGCAAAATACACATATATCAAGACAGCGAAGGTTTTATCCAGCCCGTACTTAGCACCAAGTTCCAAGTGTGAGTTTGTGTCGTTGGCATCTAATTCAGATACCGATGAGGCACCACAGGCTAATGGAAACACGTGGCCAACTCCGTGAACAGGAGATAGTCCCAATCTTCTTGATAAAGGGTGGCATGACCGTGACTAGTAGCTGGGTTAGGCTTCTTCCTGTCCACATGAAGTTGTGCTTCCAGAGTCTTCTGTTGTTTTGAACTGTATTGCCCTTATAGTGCAAGCTGGCTTCCTGAACATCAGTCTAAAGTTCATTCTGTGTCACTAAAATCAAAAGTTGGAAAGATGCCTTAGATACACAGAAGGCTGCTTTCACTGACCTTCTCCTTCCTTCCCCTACCAGGTCCCAAGGCTGGCAACACATGTCAGAGCAGCACATTATTCCTGGTAGTAATTCTGTTTCAATTAGATTGTCCTGTGTGACAAACCACCAACTTTAGTGACGGGAACAACGGTTAGTGACTGTTGACGTGACTCCTCATGTTTCTGGAGCGTGGACTGGGCACTTCTGCCAGCTGTGCTCTGCTCCCTCCTGTGGCTGCAATCAGCTGGAGCGAGTATGACTGGCAGGTCCAGAGCAGCTCACTTGGGTGCCTTGCAGTTGTTTCTGGATGTCCCCTGGTTGCCCAAGAACTCCAAGTGATTTCTTGTCTGTTGAGATCCTCAACCAACTTTTTTGTGTATATGGTTCTATCAGGGTGGAGTTTCAAGGTACCCAGAATAGAACCTTGATACTTGTTAAGTTTCAGCCTCAGAAATCACAAAGAAAAAAAATTCTTCAGCTACATTATTGATCAAGGCCAGGTCAGATTCAAGGTGAAGGAAGGAATGACATGAGCTCCTGATAGCAGAAGCCACCAAGTCACAACACAAGGTATACTGTACAGGGTGGGAAGGCCTCTGGCTGTATTTTACAGCATGCTTCAGCCTGGTTCTTCATTTTTTTCCACTTGTGTACTTGATTAAAACGCCTTAACACTGAGTAACTATAAGCACTTGCAAATTATTGTCTTGTGTTGAACTAGCAATATACAGGCTTCATGCATGTATGACAAACTTAATGTTGATTTTTAGACATTCTAGACCTACAATTAAGAATATATAACTTCAATCCTAAAACATCTTATTTTATTTAAGTCATCTAATTGTGGCTGTTATTTAATTAATAATTACTACTCTATCACTTTATGCTTTTGTTATTATTTTTCCTTTTGTGGACATATTATTTGGTTGTGGCAAGAAATTCCTACTTATATGTTTAAATTTCATTTCAGACTTTTTAATGACATGGCCCAATCCACAGAAAAATGATGAAGTAATTTTATTTTATGATTTTAAATATGTTATTAGTTTTAAATTGACATTTATGTTTTCAGGCGGTTGAAATTCATAAGACTTATATGTAAGTCACTGTTATAGTTTCAATCTGGAATGGCTCCCGAAAGCCTCATGTGTGTGGGTGTTTTAGAATAGTTATGGGACCGTGTGCAGTTTAGAGGGGCAGAACACAGGGGCTTCACTCCGAAGCATAGACCACAGGGACTTGACACAGAAGGTGTGAAACATGGATGCTTGACCTAAAAGGGGTCGATCGCTGGGACATGACCTGGAAGTTTATATGCTAGCTCCGCCCTTTCTTGCTGACTTGGCTTCCTGTCTGCGAAGTAGTAAATAGTTTTTCCTCTGGCTACGCCTGTGCCATGTGCTTTCACAATTGCCAGCCACAATTGAAATGACAGAGTTCTGAAACTGTGAGCTAAAATAAATCCTTCCTCCCTTAAATTGTCCAGCATTCTATGCTAGTAACAAAAAAGACATGTATAGAATATGCTGATAGTCTGCAGAAAAAGGTTAATTCTGAGTTCTTGCAAGCTATTAAGGATGAATTAATATTTGATACTTTTAATGTATTTTACTAGAAATGATAATTTCAAACTTTCACATATTTAAATGTTTCTCCTTCTTAATCATTATGTAAGAAATATGATGTAGATTAAACACAGATACACCTAAGAATTTACTGTTTTGTTCTATGCAGTTTTCATGATCGTGTAGGTGTCAGGTGCTCATAATCCTGCCCGTGCTCAGTGGACACAGTGCTACGTGTCTCCGAAATAAGTTCTTACAGAATTTGTTCAATATATTACACAAATTTCAGTTGTTCTAAGCATTTAAAAAGTTATCTGTTAAAATAGGATGTGATGTGTAACTTTGTAAGGTCATTTAAAAGCTAGCTAGTCTAGGATTCTCTGGCACAGGTTCACGTACTACACAGAGATTTTTGTTAGTCATAGTAACATCGAAAGGTAATTGACCTGTGCCTAGGTCAGTTGACTGTAAGGCTCCATGGTTGCCCCAGTTGCCTTTTATTTTGATCTCTGAGCTTCCGAGAGAGTGAATAAGTCACCTGGGTAGACCACCATTTGGGAGCTCAGCACGTCACTGCCGAGGTGACGCGACGTGAAGATCACTGTCGTTGGGGACAGGCGAGTGTCCTCACCCTGGCTGTGTTCTCCTCTCCTGTCCATTGTGAATGTGTCATGGTCTTGTGTTCGAAATAGAAAAACACTGAGAAAACATGTAAAAGCAGGTCAAAGAAATACGCCTTTGTTTTGGGACTTGTTTCCTATGAGAGCATTACCCAGGACCGTGTGCTTCTGTGACCCGAGGGGCCTCCAGCAACTGGTGTGTGTAGGACCCACTACTTTTGAAACAGAACCAGTGATTTAAAAAAAAAAAAAGAAGAAGAAGAAGCACAGGGGAGCAGGATCCAAAGGGTTCCTGTCACAAGTTTGTTGCTAATTTTGCAGCCTGGCTTCAAGAATTAGAATCCAACTCAAGTTGTAAGAGAGAGGGGAATATGCTCCATCTTTACCTGGTAATACCCATGTCTTAGGCCAGTTTTCTATCACTACGTTGTAACTCAATATCTCTTTGCCAAAATCAAGTATGATCTGGCTCCTTTCCCTTCAGGTAGGTCCCATCTGGACTATGAAAATCTTCCCTCTTAGGGAGAAATTTAAGAAGCCCTCTACTTCTGGTACATTCTGTTGGTAGCTCCTTCAGCCACCTTTGTGTCTGCTCTTTTTCAAACTCCAAATGTTCTGTTACCTGTTGCTTGATTTAATGGTACCTCCTGTCTTACAAGTTACTTGCTCCCATATTTTTGGTTCTATAGCATCTGCATGTTCTTCCACAACAGTCGCTGATACATTACTTAGAGCTCTTTGACCTATGCTGGTCTCTTCTCATCACACTACTAGTTCCTCCAGGTCAGGGGCTGTGTTTGTCCCCAGTCTGTCCTTGCATTTTCTTCTCTTTTGTGTGTGGGGGAATGTGTGCTCTGGGTTGAAACCGGGAACTTGCTCAAGCTAAGCAAGTACTCTACCACTGAGCTAAGCCCCCAGTGGATTTGTTTATCCCATGGGTACTCACTCACATGTCAGTGATAGACAAGATGGAGATCATTTTTATTTCAAACGCTCTGATATAGGTCATCTCTAATTTTAGTTTAGGAAAAAAGTTACAGAATAAATTTAAATAATACAGCTTTCTTTTTCGCTTTAGTGACTATGCAAAAACTCAAACGATAAAGGAGAAAAGAGAAAATAAAAGTATAGGGTTTAAGAGTTGAGACCTGGGACGATTACCCTGTCCCCCATACTAGTCTGTCACTCGTACAGCTCTGTCTTAAGGCACTAGAGTGTAACTCGTTATTGTACACACTCCCTTACTTGGCCTTCTCCACTTCTCTGTCTTGTGTGGCAGAGACCTTGTCCTGTTCCTCTCTCTGTACCCTTTGTACCACGTGTGAGCCTTGGCCCTTACCTGGTCTCCATGGATTTTTATTTTGAAAAGATTTGTTGAGAGATAATTAATCAATGAACTTTTAATAAGTGAATGAAAGAAAACATAGGTCTGGCTTATCGTAAATATCAAAGTATTTGTTTATTTTTTAAAGAGAACTAGTCTAAATGATTATGTATTTGAAGTTGTTACCCCTTCAACACAATATGAGTTAAAAGATAAACTAATATTATGATTATTTCCAGAGGTGTTTACCTCATTTTTTCAGAAGAGAATTTATAACATTATGTTATCTTACTAGATTATTTTTCCCTTCTAGATGAACAAGAGCTTGTACAAAAACGCACCTTCACAAAATGGATCAACTCTCATCTGGCCAAGGTAAGTGGATCAACTCAGAGTTATAGGTTTATACACTTCAAGGCTCAGTGTAAAGCAATACAAGTGTTACTGTTGTTGCCACTACTGATCAATGATATCAGCAATCCTATTGGCTGGTTTAGCTGCCAGTCAAGTGTGTTGTTTGCTTTCATTGTCTCCAGGAACAAATGGACTGAGAGCTGGTTAAGAAAAGTTACTTCCTGTCAGTTCTACAAATCTTGATGAAGTATTTTATCCAGTTTTGCTTCTATAGCAGTGTGTGTCATATCAAAAGGAAAATTTTCACTGGATTTTTTTTTTATGTGTGTGAGTTTCTTTCTATTTGTGAGAGAAAGAGAAATAAATGGCGAACACTCAGCAATGGATTTATCTGTGGAGATCATGGCATTGTCTGTCCTATACTCCAAGGGCTTTGAGGAAGGCAGGATACTGGGATGAAATTATTCTGAGATTATTCATAAGATGGCACATCAGATGATTCTGCATCTGCATAGTATGATGTTTTTGGATATAAATACTAATATAACATAAAACTTAGTATACCACAGTAAAATTAATCTTCTGCTGCTGATAAAAAAAGCATAAGTAGATCAAGAAGGCTCACATTTGTAAAAATAAACTCAGGTAATAGGTCAATTGTCTGAATTCAGCTAACAGATCTGTCGGTGGGGAGTTGTGTGTGAAGTGAATGAGTGCAGCTCAGGGGGGCGTTTATGATCACAGGCTTTGCCTGTTGCAGCTTGCATCTGAACTGTCCCCTAATAGCCCATGTGTTAAAGGCTTACCCCCCAGCTTGCTGCTATTTGCGGGGGAGGAGACTCTAAGTGGTGGGTATACTGGGAGGTCCTTTGGTGGCTGGGGGCCTTGGAGAGGACAGTAGGCTGCTGTTCCCTTCTTCCTCTTTTGCATCCCCAAGCCCTGCCCCCTTTTTGACTAGTCTAGAAACAAACTAAGTAAGGCAGGCTTAGTCCCATTCTAGAAATTAATGGCTCACTTTGTATCTGCGCTAGACTTTGGGGAAGGGAAGAGACACCTTCCCAGGCATGAGAAGCTCACAGCCCAGCAGTGAAAAGAGCCTAAAACAATACATCTAGGTTCCAGATAAGTGCAATCATCTTTTCCGTTATCTCTTTCCGAAAGCCTCTTGATGAGAAGGCAATTCTCTGGCCCAGGTGTTGCACCCCAAGTCTGAAAAGACGGAGTGCAGTTGGCTCGAAGATTCGGGGACTCATTGTCGCCAGCCCTGGTTGGTGCCAGCTTGCTGCTGCTTATTTTACAGAATTATGAATGTTAGAGAAGATTTTTTCAAAGCTAAATAGTTATTGTTTCTTTAAAGATACTATAGAAAAGCAATATGCTCATTGTAATCTATATTAATAATAAACTTCTTACAAAGTGCTAAGAAAGCAAAAATAACCATTGTAATTTAGGTGGTTTCTAGTTGTTTGGTATTATATAAAATACCACAGTGAGAGTCCATGGACAGCATACATCTGTGCACACTTGTACGATTTTTCACTTTAGGAGAAATTTCTAGAAATGAGTATAGAGTCAGTGTATGCACAATTATGATTTTTTACGTACTCCAACAGTTTTTGAGAATCGCTTTTTCCTTGTATTATTAACACTCTTAAAGGTTTTTAAAGCCTTTATTTAATTGGTGAAAAGAGTTTACAATTTCTTCAAAAATGATTCTTTAGAGATTGAATAACTTTTAAAAGCTTTCAAGTTGGACATTTTCAAAGATGCCTGTATAGACACTGAACATTTAAAAAGATGGAAGGCTCAGAATATGTGCCTGTTGCATAGCTACCTTGCGGTGGGTTGTCCGCACGAAGGGTTGTATTTTCAAGTTGTTTCCACCATTGCCTCAAGCTGCTTTGCATGTCGGCACGGTGCACACTGTGACTGTTGCAAGTAGGTGCCGCCCATATGCACCGTTTCCCAATCTCTTGTCCGGCCCAGTTTTTGGTCTGACAATTGTCTAAATATCAAAGCCTTACCTTTCACTCATAAAACGAGCTTACTTCATTCACAGAATCACTTCTGACCACTCATGAAACTGAGTCTCCAGGCCTGGTGGCACAGGCCTGTAATCCCAGTACTCCAGGAGGCTGAGGCAGGAGGATCTCATGAACCCAGCCTGAGACCCTGTTTCAAAAAACAAAAAGGAAACATGGTCTGGGGATGTAGCTCAGTGTGAAGGCTCCATGTCCCAAGACTTCAGGCCTTGCCTCAGTGCCCCTCCAGCATCATCTGCCACCTCCTCCCTTCCCCAGCTTTCCTGCTCTGTGGGTAGAACCCAGCCTGCTGGCATTTCTCCAGAACTTTCGGCAGAAATGGAGAAGTTGAGCGCATCTTAACTTACACTGTTGCCTATCTCACCTTCCCTACAACATGAGGCAGCTGTAAAGACTGTGAAAGTTTAAAGGCATATGCTAATTCTTGGAATTCCTTTATGAATCCTGGGAGCTCTGTGCACAGTGCTGAGCACTGAGTATAGAGAGCTACTTAAATCAAGGACAGCCAGGCATTTCTATCTTTTCTTATTTCATATGAATAGTAAAGACATAATATGGTGAAAAAGTTAAACAGTGATTATCTTTAGGCAGGTCACATGGTAGCACACACCTGGCAACAGGTACTGCTGAGATTTGAATCCAAACAAGTATTGAAATTCCTTTTTCTTTTCTGCTACAGGACACAGTTTTTGCATGAACGGCAACATTTGAAAGACATAGGAAATTTTCCTATTCTCAATTGATGTGTTATGACCTTCATGTTGCAGAAAACTTTTGTTCTTTTAAAAAAATCCTGTATACTTACAACTTTTTTTCTTTCTTGAATATTTTGAAACCTGAACCCTGAGGCAAAAGATTAAGAACTCACTTGTTACCTTGAACGTGTTCATACTAATGTTGTAGGATTTTGTTAACCAACCCCATACCACGAGATCATTAGAGATTATTCTCATTCTCAAAACTTCAAATCGTCTTCTGGCTTTATACATTTGGAAGATATTCTGAAAATCAGATGTCTGCTGTGGTGCCTGAGCCCTAAGGCTAGCTCCAGAGTCGATGTTTAAGCCTGTGTCCCGCAGCAGAGCACGCATTGCCTTTGCGTCTCTTTCTCTCTTCTCCGTCTTTTGACGGGCATCATCCCTACCTGAGTTCCATTCTCAGTTCTAGTTTTCTCTTTCCTTCCTGCCTCTTTCCTATCTCTGTATCATCTCTGCCTCTCTGATGCCCTTTCCTGTCTTCTAGGCTGTGTCATTTACTCTGGCTCTGACACCTTAAAAATAAGAAAGAGAGAATTCTCTATTCCAGCCTCTCTATCCTTATCTTTGTCTTCGCTCATATCTATTCTGTTTGTATCCTAGCTCAATAAAGACCCACTCAGCCCACACACTCTAAACACCATTGTTTCATTGAGGCCACGTTTATGGATGCTCCCACACTGAAAGTGAGCAACACACTTCACTCCCCCTGACAGTACCCTCACTTACTCTTGTGTTGCAGGGAACATTTCCTGGGGAGACATGAGCATATGCCCATTCACCCCAGATAGAACGCCCCCAACAGACCAAAGTAATGACTACACCAACGTCCAACTTGGTGAACCCGTGAGCTCATTGGGATTGCAGGGGCATGGGAAAGGCTTCCTACAGGAGCATGAGGGACTCAAAGGCAGTCACGTCACCAGAAAGCCCACTGCAGTGTAGATGGCCGGTCAGGGAACCGGCGTACCGCCTCCCAGGACCTGGCTGCATGGGCAGCCCCTGCTCTTCTCTCTGGTTCTGAGAGAATTCTGAGAGAATGGTAATACCTTACTTCCAGCAGAAATAAGGCCAATTTCACACATGATTTGGCCTCTGGACCGTGACATTGTGTTACTTTCCCTGCTGCGTTTGTGAGAAGTCTTGCTCTGAAAGCCATCTGGGATGCTGGCCCAATCTCTGTAGCCCCCTGAATATGAACAACAGGCATGTGCACACACACACACAGGTGTACACACAGACACAGAGACTGTGACTCTCTGAAGGGGCATACATTCTGTCTAGGGTCTCACTAAGTCTCTCATGATTGGAGCTCCTTAAGTATTTGGTCCTTGTCTGCTGAGCACCACCTCTCAGCAAGACACAGGATTCTCACCCAGAACAGGTTTTCAGTCACAGAGAAGGCCTGACTTAGAAGAAGAACATTTAGCTTCAGAAAAATAATCCACAAGGAAGAAACTTGACCTGTTTCAAAAATCTCTCCTTATCTTCAATAACTTTTTGAAAACAAGTTTTCTTCTTCCTTCTTGAATAGCTTGCAGATGTAGATTTTTCAAATCTGTGTGTATAATTATCTGTTCACTTCCTGATGTTTTCTTTGTTTCAAATTGAGGTCATCATGCTTTTGCAGTTATGCAAAACACTGAAAAATCACAAATTGGCAATGTACTCCACTATATCATTAACAAAAATTAGTAGGTTGTGGCTCTTTTATAAGCTGGATTATTCTTTTCAAGGACTGGGCTCAATTTTAAACAAGGAACCTGAGATTTTCTTTTTCCTGAAGAAGAAACCTGGATCATTCTATTCTCTTAGCTCTGTTAATGAAAGAAGGTACAGCATTTTTCTTAATTAGCCCAATATTGATTTTGAGTAATAATTTTTCAAGTTAGATTCTCGGGTTAGGTCTAACTTGTTAACACTCAATGCTAAAATATGGTTTTAATTTGCAGGGTTGCTGTTTCATTGAGCATGTACCATGTGCCAAGTATGGGGCTGTAACAATTTATCTTTAATATAAGCCTCACAACAACAGTCAAATCCTTTATTTTCATGATTTTATAAATTATGAACCTGAAGCTTGGAATTAATAAATTTGTCATCACATGACAAATGACAGAAACCAGGTGTGATGGTGCTCACCTGTGATCACAGTACTTGGGAGACTGGGGCAAGAAGTTTGCTCGAGATCAGCTTGGGTTGGTTATTTAGTGAGTTCAAGGCCAGCCTGCCCTACTTAGCAAGACCCTGTATCTAGAAGCAAAACAAAACAAAATTAAACAAACACGTGACACAGCCATATTTCACCCCCATGTTTCCTGAGATTGGCCCTGCCCATTCACCCTGGGCTTCTGTGGTGAAATGTCAATAGACCCAGTGACTTAGGCAGCAAAAGTTTTTTTCCTCACAGTTCTGGAGGCTGGGAAGTCCAAGATCAGGATGCTGGAAGATTCAGCTCCTGGTGAGGGCTGTCTTCCTGCCTTGCAGATGCCTTCTTCCTGTCTCCACCTGGTGGGAATACATAGGAGCTCTGTGCTCCCTTCCTCTTCACCCAAGGACAGGATCAGTCATGGGGGCCCGGCCCTCGTGATCTCATCTAAATTCACTCATCTCCCAAGGGTCCCCGCCACAATGCCATCACATTGCGAGATGAGAGAGGGTGCACCCAGAAGGGGTCAGCTGAGTTGGTGCCAGCGTGAGGACAGGAGAGTAATGGGAAGAGGACGGCCGTTGCTCTTCTGAACCAGGGATTACATCAGGATAAATCTATTACAATTTGACTTTGAAAAACATGATAATTCTTCCATATTTTAAAATTTGTTTATCTTAGTAATTTCTAGAATGTATGCAGAATCCACAGGTTATCATAATTGTGGAGTGCTGGACCAGCCCACCCAAGGGAACAATTTAAATATGTGTGTTTATCAACAAAGTTTATAAAATGTTGTTTTTAAAAATTAGAGAAACATAGTGTAACTAATATTAATATTCTTAATGGTTATAGTCTTATCAAGTGATTGAGATTTCATTTTCTCACATTTTGTCAGATGTTGTGTATTTAAAATCCCCTAATTTGATCTATTATTATATTTAGCTGTGAAATAGAAGGCTTGCATCAAGCTCTTTGGGGAAGAAATAGGTGTCACACATTCTGTAGTGTTTCCATAATGGCGTTTCTCTCCAACATGCAGTGAGCAATCCATTATCCATTATATTGTCTTACATTTAATCAATTATAGGCACTGAACACCTCAAGCACTGTCTTTAGATGACTCCAGACGTGTACAAACATCTTCTTACTCTTTATAGAACTGAAAAAAAAAAATCACTAGCATTATCGAGGTTTTCTAGTGGTTGCTGGGGTTGCTGTAGCAAAGCACCATACATGGATGTCTTAGAATAAGACTTCGTAGTTCTGGGGCTAGACGGCTCCCCTTCCTGTCGGACTCTGAGAAATACTCTCCTTGGTCTGCCTGGATCCTGTGGTAGCCCTCCAACCTTGATACTTCTTGGCTTGCCTCGCTGAAGTTTCTGCCTCAGAGTACGGCTGTGGCGATAACCACATTCCCTCCATCCAAGGATACTAGTTGTATTGGATGAGAGACCATGAGAGTGACACCAGTTTATTATCTCCCTAAGGATCCTGTTTCCAAACAAAGCCACATTCTACAGTCCTGGGGGTTAAGATTTCGGCATATATTTAGGAGTGGTTATTCGACTCATAGGACATCTATTAGGACCATAACCTCAGATCCAGCAGGGGTGACTTAGTGAAAGCCTATCTCAAACTCAAAAATAAAAAAATGGGCTGTGTGTGTAGGCCCTGGGTTGGCTCCCCAGTAGCCCTTGCAAAAAAACAAAACAAACAAAAAAAAAAAAAACCAAAAAACCAAAAAAACATTAAGAGCACATTTATTTTATCAGTGATACCAAATCAGATACATGTATTAATTCAAAGCAACTATCTGGGTTTTCCTGTTTAGAAATATTCATGGTAATTATGACTTCAGATGACATGTTCACAGGCACAAGGTAGCACCTCAGTGGCTGCTCTCATCTCCAGTTATCCCACCAATCGCAGTGAGGCGCAGAGGCGCTTCCCGAATTGAATTTCACTCCATTGGTTTCCTTGGACACACGTTGGTGAGATTCTTCGTGAACTAATACATGAAAATCAAGAAGCAAAGAGGAAAGAATCAAGGTGTTACTTCATCCAGAAATCATCCTTTAGTCATGTTTTAAAGCCACAGTAAGTAGGTGAGGTCATGAGTATGTTAATTAGGTTGGTTTCATCATTTCTCAATATATAGAAATATCAAAATATGATATTACAGATTGGAAATAAACACACTTTTGGTCAGTTATACTTTAAAAAAACTGGAAGAAAATAAATACATCTTGGTAATTGATTGTAAAGATATTGATCAATTAGTTATTTCCCCATATGCGACTAAAAATTATAAAGGAAAGTTAATGGTTCAAAATGGACATTATTTATTAAGATATTGATGACATGGATATAAATCTCACAAAGTTTACCAAAGCATTTTGACATTTATCAACATTTCTTTAGAGGCTGATTTGATTTATTCACACATTCATTCACAAACACTTTTTATGTTCTGCTTACTAAGCTACATGACATTCTAAGTGCTGAGGATGTAGCAGTAGGCAAAAGTAAAAAAATCAATCCGTGCAAGCTGGAGCTCCCTCCCCAGTGCAGGACTTGGGTGGAAAGAGGAAGCTGTTGTGTTGAGAAAAGTCAGAAAAGGGGCAGCTCAGGAGGGAGAGACGTTGGAAGTCCTTGCAGTCCTTCATACCAGGACTGGGGACTCGGAAGGAGGTATTCACAGCAGAAGTGGGGAGATGTGGCTGGATTCTGGATGAAGTTTGAAAATTAGGCCAAAAAGATTTGTTCCTGGATCAGATACCAGGTCGGGCTCGCCCCAGCGTTGTGCTCCATAAGACAGCTTGGGAAGTATGCTTCCTTTATAGGAAAGAGGAATTTATTGCACCTGGAAATTATTGAGAAGAGCTTTGATATGCAGATCTAAAGCAGGGTGGGAGAGCAGTTATTGCATTTGGGATGTTTGCGCAGAATTGAGCGAAATAATGGAAGAAGTGGAAATGACAGGGCCATCCATCCCAGGAAAGGAAAGGGAACAGGAGGTATCTTCCACCTTTGCCAAGTGCTAGTGGAAATCACCAGTCATGCTTTCATAGGGATGGAAGAGAAACAGAGAACACATGAGATAAATCTTGTCACCTTTTTTTCTGGAGATATTGGGAACATTCAATAGATTTTCTGAGTTAAATGACAAAGCCTTTCAGACATTAAATTTGCTTTGCTGGGCTCCTGTCCTATCTATTTTTATGACTCCATTGATTTGGCCCAAGACTACTTTTTTGTAACATTTTAGTGTGCTGGGCTCTTTGCCAGACTTTGGAGAGGTCATTTGCTCCACATCTGCTGGCCAACCTCTCTTCCCTTCCCACCCTCCTCTGTTCCATTGTCCAACTTATTTTTTCCAGACAACCAGCAGAGAATGAGAAAGCTTTCAGCTTGTTCTGAGATGGGAATTTTCCCCATCCACTGTCTGTCAGCTCTACCTGTTACTGCCTGAACTTTATACACACCAACGGCAGTGGTTGATGTGGTCCTAGGGGGACAGGCCACTCTCTGCACAGAGGGACAAGGGTGCACAGTATGTATTTTAAGAACCATCCTCACCTTAAGACTGTCCACTCTATTCAGACAGCAGTTCTGCAAGTACTCAAGCCCTGACCGTGCATTATGGCCAGCAGCTCTGGCTGTGCTCGACCTCCAGCGAGTGACCATCTGTGGCATGTGCTTCCTCTCAGACATTTTCTGGTTCACTTGGATTGGTATCAGTAGGTATCCAACAATCAAATATTAAATCATAGGTTACGTGCTTAGAGTATTTTAAAGAAATGTGCATTCGCTTTCTGAGTCATGAAAGATTTTGAGTACTCTTGCCCCAGGATGAAAAATCAAAGTGTAACAGAAGAGTAGGCATCGTAAACAGTAGCCAGGTAAACAAAAACCAGGGTTAGTCCTGCCAGGAGATAGGACATTTTTATCATTCGCTTTTTTTTTTTTTGATAAAGAACTCAATCCTGAAGGCTAAAAATCTACTTCATAGCTGTGTACTGTTGGTTAGTAGGGACTCTAAGATTCTAGAAGTTCCATAGCTATCTGCTGATGGAGTGATGATATATTAGTAAGATTTCAAACTATATTTTTATCCTTTCACATTGCAGCCACTGTGGAAAACTGTATGACAAGTCCTCAAAAAATTGGAAATCACTATTTATCTAACACTTTTGCTGCTGGGTATATACTGGGAAGAATTTTAAGTAGGGTGTGGAATATATATGTTCCAAGCAGCATTGTTTACAATAGCTGGAGGCGGAAGTCACCTGAGTATCCATTGGCAAAAGAAGTGAATACATGCAGTAATGTACATGAGTACAGTGAAGTATTAACCAGCCTAAGCAGTAAAAAGGAAGGAGTCTTTGACACCTGCTCCAAGTTGGATGAGTCTTGAGGATGTTGTGGTAATTGAAATGAGCCTGTCACACATGCTGTGTGATTCTACTTATGTAAGGCTCCAAGGGAAGTCAAAATTATTGAAAAGAAAATAGAAGAGTGGTTCCTGGGGACTGAGGGGGAGGTCAAGAAATGCAGTTATTTAATCAACGTAGGGTTTCTGTTTTTAAAAATGAAAATCCTCTTGGAGATGGGTTGTAGGATGACCTGGAAATACCTCACTATGGAACTGTAGTACTTGAACATGATCGAGGTGGTATATTTTATGGTATGTGTATTTTAGAACAGTTTAAAAATGAAACTAGTGAAATATACAGTTACTTTGAAAATGCACACTTGTGTCTTCCAGAGTCACCTTATTTTTGGTCACTTAGGTGAATCTCATCAATCTATGTAGGAAATTTCTGGAATGTAAATTACGGCACTCAGAGCAGTGCTTGCAAGCTAACAGCAAATTAGCAAACGTCAGTTACGCTTCATTTTTTGGCAAGTGAGTGAGATTAATTTTAGATGAGCCAGCCAGGCTTCTGAGAAGATCCTGAGTGCTGGGCGTGGGAACGTGCACCTGCGATCCCACCACTCTCGGAGGCCAAGGCAGCGGAGAGCGGTGACTCAGCAAGACCCTAACTCAAAACAAAAACTAAAATGGGCTGGGGAGGTGGTTCATTGCAAAGTCCCCAGGCTCATGCCCCTGTACCATGAAAACAAATAAACACAACAGGAATGGGAGAAAAAAGTAAATTGAAAAACACAGCTTTGAAGACAGTCCAGAAGAAGAATTGGGAAAATTAAAAAAGTGATCTGAGGTAGAGGAACCTCGCAATAGCAGGAGGAGGAGAAAGTCAAGAGGAAGAAGAGGTGGAAGAAGAGAAGGAGAAGGAGAAAGAGACGAGGAACAGGAGGATGTAGCATCCGAAGCCGCCTGGCAGGCACAGGCCACGCAGCAAGCCGCCTTGCTCCCCTGGGCCGTCCAGAAGACAGTCTCTCTGCAGCATTGTCCCTGCTGGCTGCGCAGAGACAACCCTGAGCCGTCAGAGGGCTTCGTGTGTCTGAAGCCTGGGCCATACCCTACGGAAGGTGACTATGCTCTGTGCTTGAAGCCTTGGCCATGCCGTAGCAGTTTGATCAGATCGCTTTATATTAGCAGTGTGATTTTGCTCAACATACATTTTTCTACGGTGGGAACGAGGAGGAGGACTGGAGTGTGGGTAGGTGACATGGCAGCAGGTGCTTATGTGACAGGCCCCCACTAAGCCCCTGGACACAGAGGTTTGGGTGAACTCTGGTTAACAGGGCAGCGTAAGTGTTGTCACACATCTTTGCTGGAAAAATGAAGTGCAACCCATGTGACGTCTCTTCAGAATGGGCAGGCCACTCACTTAGGGAACCATGTGCCCGGGTCCCCTGGACCTCAATCCATGTGCCTCTTCCCTTCTCTGATCTTAATCTCTCTTTGTGCCATTGTTATCTGCCACTATGTGCCTCACAGCCCTTCTGAGATTTGTGAGTTCTCTGCAACCACCCAGCCGTGGCGTGGTCTTGGGGACCCCATCATATTTAGTCTTGGCAAAGACAGGCGCACAGTGGCTCCTGGGGCCTTGACAGTAGGAGCTTGAGGACACGTGTTTTGAGTTCACTGCCACAGGATGACTTGGCCTGACCATGTTCTAGAGCCAAGCAGAGATTATAATGGGCAGCTAGGAAAAAAGAAGATAGATGATAGCAGATAGACAGACACATGTATACATACATGCACGATGCATACATACATACATACACACACAGGCAGGCAGGGAAATTGATGGACACACATAGGGAAAGACAGGAGACTTCTGAACTAGGCAGGCTGGTTCCAAAGTTTAAGAGGAACAGATCAGGGTGAGCGTTGTCAGCAAAGCCCCATGAAGAGGCCACTTGGGCCCCTGGCCTTCCTTCTGCAGGCCAGTTCTAGGTGCCCTGTGCAGCACTGTGCAGGGGACACCCTGAGGGAATTGGGAAGCTACGCAGCATCAGTAAATCTGGATCTGAGAGGAAGAAAGTGAAAGGCGGAAGTGAGGCATGGAGAACGCTCACGAAAACAGTGGCGTCTGCATGTGTCTCCTCTTCCTCGAAGGGGGGATGAATCCATACGATTTATCACATTTTTTTTGGTCCCAAGTTCTTGGAGTCTTTACTCTTCCCAGGAGTGTCCCGTGTCTTTTAACTTTCCCTATATATTCAGGTTACTGCAACATATGAAACACATTGGTGTATGCTCAGTGCATATCCCATACTTTTGAAATTTCTTCATTGTTTTATTTAAATTGTTAGATGCAGATGGAACTTCGAATAATAAGCAGATTATATTTGTAATGATGACGTGATTAGCACAATGATTTTATTTTTAGCCCTCCAATACTTCTCACTCTACTGGCTCCTTCTATTCTGAATAATTTATTTATACACTTAGAGCATAAAGCCACGATTACATTTTTGCTGTATAATAGCAGCCTGAATGGTGGGATTCACGGGGGATCACTGGGAAGGAAACTGTTATTTTTGAACTTGTACTTCACAGTATGAGAACAAAATGTGTTCAGCTGTTCATTTTATAAAAGAGAAAAACACATTTAAAATTAGAATGGTACTAGAATCCACAATTCGTGTAGCCATAATAAAAGTATAAATGCTCTGCATCAGTGGGAGGAGAAAAAGTCGATTTCAACCAAACATTTGATGTTTGAATATCTTTACATAGAACATTTTTATTTTCAGTGAGAGAGAGACAGTTGAAACTTAGGAATTGATCATGAATCTTTCACAAGAAAGGCTGGGCTCTAGCTCAGTTATTAGAGCACTTGCTAGGAAGTGCAAGGCCCTGGGTCAATCCCCTGGTATCCCATACTCGCCTAGTGTGGTGGCTCATGCCTATGATCTCAGCACTCAAAGGGCTGAGGCAGAAGTATTGCCAACAGTTCAAGGCCAGTCTGGACTACACATCATTGAGTTCAGGACCAGGCTAGACTACAGAAGGAGACACTGACTCAAAAAAAAAAAAAAAATCCTTAACAAGATTTGGCAAGAAAAACTGTGGAGCTAGAACCTAGATGACAAATGGAAAAGATCAGTGGGAACAAGTCCTCTCCTGAATAATAACATCAGTGCATTACTGTCGTCATTTCTTTATTTTCTTCTGAGGCAGGACAGAATGTAACTCAAGGCTTTGGTGAGCTCTAAAATGTAGAGGAGTTTTTAAAACTTTATTAAAAATGAAAGGCCTTCATGAATCAAACAGGAACCTTGGCTCTTTTTACCCAGTAGTGGTGAAGGATTTGCCCAGATCAGCTTGAACTCTGTGTTGACACTCCTTTGGGTTCAAGGCTATTCCCAGAAGAGTTTGCTGTATGTGCGAGGCTGTAAACAGAACACAGCCAGCCCGTTTACCCATAGGAAGGTTGTGTCTGTGGCTTTGGCCATGCTTGTGACACTCCTACCGTAGGTCACTAAGATAGTGAGGCTGCCTCAGTGGGAGATCCTACAGAAAGCCTGCAACTTGTTAAGTCCCAGGAGATGGCTCACTCACAGTGATGTAGCAAGGTTGGTCTTGGTTGCCCGGGACAGACGTCTCCAGCTGTCCCTGCAGGTTGTGCTTTAATCTCTTTTATCTTTTACACTGACGGTGTCCCCCGCTTTTCTATCCCTTATTCTATACCATCCACTTTCATAAAAAGAGATTTTCGTAAAAATCTCTTCTAAAAGGTGGTATACAGATTAAAGCTCAAGCACTAACTTCTAGGAAGTTTAAGAATGCTGAGCTTTCTTTGCACTGGGTTGTTTTCTTTCCTGCAGTTATCAAAAGGTAATTGGGAGTTATATCATAAAAAAAAAAAAGAACTAAAAGGCTTGTGGACATAGCTCGGTGGTAGAGCATATCTGGTTGCACACATATCTTAGTCACTACCTTGTTGCTGAGACACAATACCCAATACCCACAACCTAGTGGAGCTCAGTTTTAGAAGTCTCAGTATCCAGTGTTGGCTGATCCAATGACTGAAGGGCCTGGAGTAGAGGAAAGTTGTTTACCACATGGTAGTCAAAAAGTAGAGAGGTGGGGAGGCAGAACAGACAAGAATGTACAGCTCCCTGGCACACTTGGGTCCATCTTCCCATCTAGGCCCCCCTTCTTAACAGTACATGAGCTCATCAATAGGTAGACCCACTGATGGAATACAATCCCTCTGGGATCCAGTCACCTTGTGGCACATGAGAATTGGGGGGAATATTTTAGATTTAAACAATAACAGCAAGAAAGAGAGAGAGAGACAGAGAGAGACAGAGACAGAGACAGAAATAGAAATTCCTTCCACAAGTTTCATCGCACTAAGTAGTATTTTGGTTTTACAGAGGAAGCCCCCCCTGGTGGTCGAGGATCTTTTCGAAGACATGAAAGATGGTGTCAAGCTCCTGGCTCTTCTGGAGGTCCTGTCTGGGCAGAAACTGGTAAGATATTTTTCATACCGAGCTTGCCAAATAGTTTGCGTTTGGAATTAGGGTATTGTTGACTGGGAATATAAAAGTGCTACCTACGTAAAGGATGTTCATCTTGTTGGCGATATCCTGGGAACACTGGTGTACCAATTCCCGTTGAAGTGAAAGTCCCCTGTTCGTAGAAACAACCTGAGAAGTAAAGAAGGAGAAATGGAGCCCGACGTGTCTAACTGCTCCATCTGCAGTGGTGTCTAGCAATATTAGCTGCAAATCAGAGCCACTAGATAATTAATGCAAATTAATTGCAAATTTACCTCATTTAAAGTGCTTGCTTCACATTTTGAAAGGATTGCCATTCCATATCTGTGTATTTATTATATATAGTAGTTTCTTAAAAATTACTCTTAAAACTAATGTGGCATTTTTCATAGTCTTGTTGACATACTCCGTCATCAATCATTTATAACAAGAACAGGATGCCGGAGTTATTTTTTATATGCTGTGGAACCAACGGAATGGAAAACAACATTGACAGCGAGCTATAAAATATGTTTTTCAGTAAATTATTGAACAATAAAATATTTAATTTTTCTTATGTCATTTCAGAGTAGGAAAACAGTAAATAGTTTGTAAACACAAATTATTTATGTATTAATGTTTATGGTAATTGGAAAAAAGAGTGCTGGAAATAACCTTCTTATTGCTGTATAACATTCTAGACACAAAGTCTGAAATTGGCAGTACTTTTTAATCTCCTATATCTTGGCAACCATTACTTGGATAATTGAGTTTTTAAGAGTGTTTTTGTCCAAACATTGTTAATTTTATGTAAGGACTCTCCAAAATAACTTTTATGAAAGAGTTGTTAGTTGGAAAGTACAAATTGGTAAGAATTTTATGTAAACCATTTACCTAATTCAACTAACATTGTAGCAGGGTCCGTGGTGCCCATGTGCCATCTGAGCTGACCCTTGAGCTCTACAGGGTCAGGGGTCAGCCTTCCTGTGGACTTTGACATCTCTTACTTCCCTGCTGCCCACGTCTCTTGAGACTGCAAGCTCGAAGCTTTTTATTCAAGGCGTAAGTTGCCATCGTGGTCCTAAAGTTTGCAGGAGCTATTGGTTCCACATGACTCTCATTCAGTGGAGATGAAAGTCCACGAATAAATGGTCCACCTGAAGCTTTTTGGAGTGGCAGTTCTGCAGCATGTTTTACATGTCTCACAGAGGACTTTGTGGGGTCCCCGGTGGGACTGAGCTCCACTGACCGCAGCCGTGCAGCACAGTATTTATTGCCCTTTCTTCAGTTTTCAGCCACACTGCCCACCCATACTTACTCTCACTGAAGGAATCGGCTCTTCAATAAGTCACAACACCCAAATCCCTGTTTCAAGCTCTGCTTTGGCAGGAGCCAAGAAGAACACATATTTACAGCCGATTTAGAATGTATAGGCATATACATGAACTAAATAAACTGGATAAATGTTAGGGTATGGGAGCCAGTGAGACAGTGAAATGTCTCTTGTCTTGGTAGCCTGATATAAATGGCCATCTTCCGAATCCTAATGAAGCTGTTTATCAGAAGGCTGAAGAAGGCCTCATAGGGGTATTCAAGAAGTGCCTCTGCTGTTCTAACTGCCAAATAGAATCCTGCACTGTAGTTGGAGCTCTGTCTATACAGAAAGCTGCCAGGCTAAATTATGCTAGAAAAAAATATGTGTTTTCCCATAATGGTTGTTTTTATTAGTATATGCTTATGATACCAGATAATTCCATTTAACTTGGAAAATTCTAAGTAAAATAAACGAGATGTAGAAAGTTAAATATCACATTTTTCTCTTACATGAAAATCCTAAACCATAAATAACTTAAAGAGTAAAGTAAAGATCACAGGAAACAGGGACATAGATTTTATGGAGCTAGGAAAAGGGTCTGAGGATGGAGGGAGACAAGAGGTGGGGGAAGGAGAAGGGAAGATGAAAAATTAAGATGGGATCATGTAGATGCATATTTCACTTAGAGTCATAGTCATAGGTTGCGTCCATTTTCCTGCAAGTGACTCAAACTATCCTTCTTTATGTCAAACTCCATTGTACTCATATAGCACATTTTTAAAAATACATTCGTCCATCAATGAAAACACAGACTGAGTCTACCTCCTCAAGCAAAGGACTAGTCTCTAGAATACACAAAGAGCAAAAATTCCCTAGACTTCCCAAAATAATAGGTCCCCCAAAATGTAGACTTTTTTGATCAAATTGTGCTACTTTTGTTTAAGTGCCTTGGTAGGCATAGTTAGATACATGGGATCTTAAGCTAGAAAGAATTTCAGAAAAAATCCTAGTGTTCTCATTCAACAGAGAGAAAATTTGAGCTATAGAAAAGTTTTTGTTGATTTGACTTTGATTAATTATTTATATTGAGTTCTTGATTCTGAATTTCATGAAACTATTTTGAAATTATAAATACGCTGTGCTAGTAATGATTTAACTTTTGTGCCTATGTGCTTGATGGACCACATAGACATGAACAGCTCATGTACAGAGTGAACATGCCAGGCTTTTCTTTAGGGCCTTTTCAAGGGAGAGTGTGAACAAAGTATTGCTTCCAGGACTGTTGAAGTGGTCAGGAGTTCTATAATTATCCAAGGGATAGACCTCCATTACAGACAGAACACTTAATGTCACAGCTCCCACAGCCCCGGCCTCTGGCTCTGACCGCAGTCACCATGGCCAAACAGCTTAGGAACTCTCTTTCCTACCAGCATGTGAGGTTAAAGGAGGTTCTCAGTGCTCTAGATCTCTTTCCTAAGCTACTCTGACTCCCTTGTCCAAAATTTTATTTGTGACCTGACAGAATTTTTAAATTATTATTCTTGCATTTCTCTATGTCCATTGAATATTATTTAGACTATATTTCCTTTCTAATTGGAGCAATGATTTCATATCTTTAATTGCACAGAAATGTTGGAACTCTAAATTTAACTCTGTAGTTAGGATTTTTTAAAGAAGATGTTGGGTAATTGCCATTGAAAAATTAGAAACATTGGAAGCAATATGAATAGAGATTAAGGGTTGTAAAGGAAGCGTTAACCGGTGAGGTACGCTCTTTAAAAGACTCTGACACTTTGCATTTAAGAGAAGACTAGCAACCCACTAAGGAACAAAGAACAGACATTTTGAGGAAGTATAGAGCACCAGAAGCTCCTGGATGGTCTCCGAGTGACTTCGTTCTTCATTAGTTGCATATTTACCATTAATCTCAATTCCACAATGAGACTCGGCATTGCTCACTTATCACTCAGCTAATATATCTGAAGTCACTGTTATGGATAAGGTGCCACCTTACACCCTCGAAGAACAGAGGTGTGAAATATGGTCGGTTCCCTCAAAGAACCGGTAGCCTAGTAATGAAAACAATTATGCTAATGAGGTACCTTAACGCATGTAAAAATAGATGCAGAGATGTGTTGTGACAATATTATTGGTGCGCATGCCTTCCTCATTTAGCCAAGAGGAGGAACAGCACAGGGAAGGTATTGACCTTCAGGCATCAGGTGTTACATTGCTACAGAAGTCACTCCTTGAGACACACAAAGAATATTGGTTTTAAAGATTATCATATTTAGCTGTATTATATTTCAGAACATTTAAAAACAAAAAAGCCCTGAAGATATAACTAGAATATACAGGGAGCTAAAGAAAAGTAAGCCTACCAAAATAAAGGATCCTATTGAAAATTGGGCAGATGAAATGAAGAGACAGTTCACTCACAAAGAAATGCATAAGGCCAACAGATACATGAAAAGATGTTCAACATCCCTAGCCATAAGAGAGGTGCAAATCAAAACAACGCTAAGATACCATCTCACCCCAGAGAGAATGGCCTATATCAACAAGTCAAATAATAATCGGTGCTGGCGTGGCTGCGGGGAGAAAGGATCCCTCCTCCACTGCTGGTGGGAATGTAAATTTGTACAGCCACTTTGGAAAGCAGTATGGAGAGCTCTTAAAAGACTAGAAATAAATGTCCCCTTCGATCCAGCAACACCCCTCCTGGGAATATATCCAAAAGAGACCAGAACAATATATAAAAGAGATATATGCATATCCATGTTCATAGCAGCACAACTAACAATAGCAAAAATATGGAAGGCACCAAAATACCCACCAACAGACCAGTGGATACACAAAATGTGGCATTTATACACAATGGAATACTATGCATCAATAAAGTCCAATAGTATGGAGGCTTTTGCAGGCAAATGGACGAAACTAGAGAACATCATGCTCAGTGAAGTGAGTCAGAAGAAGAAGGTGAAACATCGAATGGTCTCTCTGATATGAGAGACCCAGATCACAACACCTATGGAACTTAAGATAAAAGACAAAGTGAAAGAGGGGAGTAGGGTGGGGAAGAAGGGAGGGGTGGGTAGGGGGAGGGACAAAAGGAGAGTGGGAAAGCCCTTGTCACCTTGACAAGATGCATATGTGCAACTCCATTGTAAACCTTGAATTTTGCATGTATACATATCAATAAAATGGGGGGGGGGGGGGGGGAAAGCCCTGAAGAGAATTGACAAAAGGAGTAACAGTCTTGTTGCAGGCTAAAGTCATAAGGGAGGATTACATCATAATATGGACTCCCATGGAGTCAGGATGAGGGTGCAGCAGGATTGCCTGGTCAGCGGCTCTGCATAATTACAGATGGAAGTCTGAGGGTTAGTGAGGGAAATTCCCGACTGTTTGACTTGGGAAAACAGAGAGACAACTGGATCTGAAAGGTGGGCAGGGAAGAGGCAGAAAAACCTTGACGATCCATTGGCCAAGTGAGCATTACTTCCCAGACAAGGAAAGGGTCTTGGGTCGTGCCAGGTGGGCTGGGGTCACCATGGGCCGACATGCCTAGCCAGCCCTTGGATTGCAAGTAGAATGTGCCTGGGGGAAATTTCAGCCAAGACAGCAGCCAAGGTGCCGGACAATCTTGTGGCTGTGTCACAGGCAAAAAGGTTCCTTGGCCACGGTGTGGCGAAGCCCAGTTCTTCAGTTGTAGAAACAGGGAGAGGTCTGTGGCTGCTAGGTCTCAGCATGAAGGTGCCTTGCCGGAGTCACGGCCAGGTGGCCTGTTCGGTGGGCCTAGAGAGGTAATGTGGTAGTGCAATTTGAGCTGTCCCAGGAAATAGATTATCAACAAGTCACACTCCAGGGAGTTTGGGAACCCTCCGTGCCAGTGACAGGGAAAGAAGAGTACCAGCACTGGAGAAAGAAAAAGAAAAAAAGACGTAGTCTTCCTGAAAGACTTTAGCACACTAAGAACAGGTCTCAGAAGTGGAGGTCTCAGCCCCCGCCCCCACAGCACAAGTGGGAGAAGAGCCAGGTCACCTGGGAGTGGTTGCCCAGGGGTATACAAGCACCTTTGGACACAACAGGGCCATTGGTCTACCACAGAGGTAGAATTCACTGGGATTTTTGTTCACCGGGACTTCATAGGAGTTGTGAGACACTTTGCAGTTTTATATTTTTGCCAACTGAAACACGGGAAGAGAGGAAACGACTCCAGTCCTCCCTATCAGTCAGAAAGATTGAAGGTCGTGGACACATAGACTTTCAATTCAACTAACACAGGTGAGGGTGTGTGTGTGTGTGTGTGTGTGTGTGTGTGTGAAAGAATAGCTTAGTGGCTAAAGCACTTCACTAGCAAGCACGAGGCCCTGGGTTTGATGCCCCAGCACCACATAAACTGGGCGTGGTGGTGCACACCTGTAATCCCAGAACCGGTGGCATTGTTACTGGGACTATGTAGTTGGAAGTTAAAAGCCACTCAGTTTTGAATTTTAATGGAAAATGATTTGGAGTTCAAAGGCCACACAGTGGAGACCAGCTGTCCAGCTGTGCCACCTGAGAGGAGCTGCTGGGCCTCTGTGACACAGGTCGTCCCCATGGAGGAAAAGGGGCCAGGTTATTTCTGCTTCATTGAAGTTATTTTGAGCTCTCCCCTGAATAGTGCAGCACAGAGAACACTCGTGACAACTTTGCATAGCCCGAGCACAGGTAAGGTACACGTGTACCAGAGGTGCTGTGAATTACGTTTTTATCTTCATGATCCTATTTTTAAGCTTGGCACCTACACCCCATGTAATTTGACATTCAGATCAAGCAGTGTTGCACATCCTGTCAGGGTCCTTGCATGTCCACATGGCTGGGAAAATGGTGAATGATGGAGCATACTTTCGATGTAAGTATGTCCTCACAGACAGGAGTGACAGTCTCAGCAGAGGACATAGGAGTTCGGTGACTTTTTGCTCTAGGTGTACAGAGCCATAGAGGCCATGCAGTGACAGGTAAGCAAACCAATAGTGTTCAGAGTGAGTTCCCACATCTTCAGAGCGCTGTGAGGATAATAGTCCTTGATGTATTTGTCAGCCTTCACAGATGTTCGGTAAAGGTAGTAGCTTTCGGATATTCTCTGACTCCTTTAATCTCTGCTTGTGTGTGTGGTGGGGGATGAAGCCCTTCACTCTGAGCAACATCCTCAGCCCATTCACTTATTTTTTGATTTTGAGACAGTCTCAGTAAGTCGCTAAGTTGCCCAACCTGGGCTCAAACTTGCAATCCTCCTGCCTCAGCCTCCCAGAATGCTGGGATTATAGGCCTGCAACAGTAGGCCTGGCTTTAACCTGTTTAAATAGATTGCATCATTCCTTTTAAAGTGAGGCATTTTCATTTCTGTGTCTCCCTTCTCTCCTTACAGCCCTGTGAACAAGGCCGCCGTATGAAGCGAATCCATGGTGTGGCCAACATCGGCACGGCGCTGAAGTTCCTTGAGGGGCGAAAGGTACAAGACAAACCAGTACAGAACACTTGGTGGGGGAGGGACAGAAATGCTCACGTCCCGCCATGGGCTGTGGGGAGAAACCCTGGCGTTTCCCATATAGCGTACACTGACAGTATCATTCTAAGATCATTTTCCATTTACAGAAAAGTTGCAAAAAAGATTTCCCATTTGCACATCACTTCAATTCTCACGTTGAGAACCCATATACGCATACTGTTGTTGAAAAAATTAAAAATCAAAATTGGTACGATGCGAATGCACAGACTTTAATTCCATCACACGTTTCCCTATGCTCTTGCCTCTGTCCCAGGGTCCACCCTACCGTCCCGCTGTGCATTAGATTGTCTCTTCATTGTGCGACAGGTTCTCACGTGTTCCCATCTTTCAGGATTTCTGACCCTTTTGATACTGCTGAGTAAATCTTTTTGCCTCTTTACTTGAGTTTGTACAATGTGTTGCCCCAATTGGGCTGAAATTATACGCCGTTGGCAAGCAACCCAAGACAGCCGTGTTGTATTCGGCCCAGAATGTCACATTAGTGGACACAAAGTTCTTATGTGCTGTTACTCGTGATGTTAACCAGCATCACTTGGTAAAGCAGTGTCTTAGTGTGTTTTCTATGGATGGAACAAAATGCCTGAGACAGGATCATTTATAAAAAGTGGAAGTTCATTTGTAGACTGGAAAATCCATGAGCATCAGGCTCAGCATCTGGTGAGTGCCTGTTTGCTCCATTACTATGGCGCAGAGGGCACAGTCTGGTGAGACACAACAAGTGTGTGTCAGCTGGAGCCCCCTTTCCTCTTCTTACAAAGCCAATGGTCCCATCAAGAGGACCTCATTCTAAGGAGTTGATTAGATCCGAAGAGCTTCCTGAAGGCCTCACTACCAAACACCATTCACAAAAATTTGAGGAGCAAAGTTGCCAATGCATGAAATTCAGGGGACACAATAAACCACAGCGGGTGGTGTCAGCCATGTTTTTCTGTGGTACTTTATCACTTTTTTCTCTTATATTTGTAAAGTAAGTTGGGGAGATAATTGAGACCATGGTCATTGGCTGCTTCTCATACTTTGACTAATTTTAGCATTTAATGCCTATAGTAATTATTTTAGTGCTGTTTTCCTACTAGTGATTTTGTATTTCCTAATCTGTACCTATTAATGAGAATTAGTTTATAAGAAGAAAATTTCCCTTTATTCCTTATTTCATTGTTTATTTCCTTATTTCAACACAGAAAAAGGTATATGCTTTTATTTTAATGACTAGAATAAAAGAAAATATTTTTCAGAGTATTAAGATTGTGATGAAAATTTCAGTGACTTAATCTGTGAGAGGTATTGTTTATAAAAAAGTCTTTCCCATCGAGGACCGCACAGAAAAACTCTAAGTAGTTAAGAAGTATGGAAGCCAGTTTTAAATATCATATTTAGAAGGGACAGAAAGCAATACATTTGACAAACATCTTTCAAGCAAACCACTTATGAATTTCTGCACTTTAAGCACACCTCCTGAAATCTCGGCTGAGAACTGGCCAATGAGTACTTCATTATCTTTTTCTTCTTTCTAATTTCTCTGGGGTTATAACAAGGATGATGAACAATTAGAGGTGGATCAAGTCTTACCCTGTATGTCCATTTTACTTGAATTTATAAAATAGTGTTAACAGTGGGGAAATTGAATAATGACGGGAACTTGTGGACACATTGTCTTGAATGCTTATTTATAGTTATTGCCCTAACGTAGGAATCTAAAGGTCAGTGGCCTCTTTCTACGCTCCCACGTCTCAGCGTTTCCTTTGTCCTTAAGGTGGATTCCAAGTCTTGCTCTCAGTTTACTCCCTCGACTCCCCTCCCCGCTGGCGGTGCTGACCTTGCAGGTGACTCACGTGTCGTACCCCATCTCCCTTTCCTTTCCATGTCAGTCCCTGTGCAGAGGATCACCGGTTAGTACAAATTTTAGAATTCTTCACTCCTGATTTTTGTAGGTAAAAGAAAACATAAGTTTCATGCTATTTGGTAGCAAGCTTCAAAGTAAGTGTATCTTCTTGAATTATTCATCACATTTTTGACTCTTTAAAAATTCCAGTCAGCCTCTAAATGTAAAGAATAACTTTTTTTGTTTGGCATTTTTGTTGGTAATTCCCTGCATGATGTCATTATTTTTTTCAACATTAAACAAAGAAGCTCGTGTTTTCATAGTTTTTCACTGCGTGTGCTTAATCAACACCCCTGAATCGTTCGCTGAAACATGTGCTCGTTTGGTTTTGTGGCTCCCACGCAACTGACTCTGTGCATCACGACGTAGGCATGGCCAGTTCTTGTGGATGTCTAATAAAGTCCTAATCACTGCATGACTAAATTAGAGGTATAGCATGTCTGTACATTACTAGTACAGTTTTTCTTTTTGAACAGATTAAACTAGTCAACATCAACTCCACTGATATCGCTGATGGACGGCCATCGATAGTTCTTGGACTGGTGTGGACCATTATTCTCTATTTCCAGGTATGGTGCTGCAGCTTCCTTTGTAGGTGATGGAGCGTCATCAAAGGAGAGAGTGGCAGGCATTGTCTTCCTCTTCCATATTTTCAGTATTTCTATATTTTGGGGGAATCCTCAACATGCCAGAAATGTGACCTTCATGAACCTGTACTTTCTTGATGCAGGAGAATTTTCTGTTTCCCCATGCAAAGATATTATCCATAGCAACCTTCACCCCAGTGATTGAACTCCAGCAGAAGTTCCCTGCCTCAAAACTGGGAATGCCCCAGTAGATATGGAATACACTATAGAAGGAGCTCAGGGAAATTTTGTTTTATTTCAAAAAGAGAAAGTTAACTTGACCTTCCTTTAGATTAATTGTTCTAATCATTGGGTTTTATTTTAATTGTACAAATGCGTCTTTCATTGTAACAACAAAGTAATTGTGGATGGGTAACAACCGAAAGAACTCTATTGAATCAGTTTTGCAGACCAGTAGCCCATTCATCAGAGGGCCAGCCTTGGCAAAGGTCCCCTTGTTGCATTATTTTGAGGCAGATGGCATCCTGACAGGCTGTGTGCACAGGAAGAGGTCACATGGTGAGATAAGAAGCTAGAGAGATCGGGGAGGCTCTTTTATAATAATCTTCTCACAAGAATTAATTAGGATCCCATGAGAAATCCGTCGTTCCTTCCAACAGCAGTTCCCTAATGATGCCCCACCGTTTACAGGTCCAACACCACCCAGTACCATCGCATAGGGGACCAGGCTTCCAACATATGATCACTTGGGGCTCAGCTCTAGCCATATCCCTACCACAGTGTTTCTTCATTCATGGAGTCAGCAAACATGTTTGAGTCTGGGTAAGGCACAGGTAGAGGTGCAGTGGGAAGTCAGAAGGAAATGAGTAGGAACCACGCCCTGCAAGAGCTTACATTTCTTCAGAGGTATAAAGGGTATCATGATAAGTCATTTTTAGTTGGAAGAGTCACTTTCTGAGGAAAGAAAAAAGATAATCCTCATGTTTCTGTGGGCTGTTAACTCACAAACAGATTGAAGAGCTGACCAGCAACCTGCCACAGCTCCAGTCTCTGTCTGGCAGTGCATCCTCTGTGGACAGTATCGTGAGCTCCGAGACCGCCAGCCCACCCACAAAACGCAAGGTCGCCCCCAAGATACAAGGCAATGCCAAGAAGGCGCTGTTGAAGTGGGTTCAGTACGCAGCAGGCAAGTAAGTATCGAGAGTGCATTTAAATTTGAAACTCTGTAATAATTTGTTTTCAATTAATTGGTTATTATACATTCTAATGATTGCAAAAATTGAAGAGCTAATTGAATGAATGTTTTTGTTTTGGCTTTTCTTTTATTCTCCTTGAATTAAAACATAAACACGAAATCACCATTAATATTTTAGGATGGTGTTGTGATAAAATTAAGTCATGTGATGGGTTCTGATTCATTGAATTATTCACTCATAATTAATAACAGATAATTCTAATTAGGTCACAATTTAGAGTTTCTGCTACTATTAAATAATTTTTGCCCGTTACGCTTAGTGAAATGAGTCAGTCAGAGAAAGTTAAATATCATATGGTTTCTCTGATATGAGAAAAACAAACCATAAAAAAAGTAAAAGACAGATGGAAGAAAGAGAAGACAGACTTTGTAGAGAGGAAAAACAGACATGGAGGTTAGGAGCTGACATAGTTTGGAAGAAGAAAGGGAAGTAATATGTTATAATTTTGAAAAGATAGAAAATAAATCATCCATAGAAAAAGTAATTTTTGCACAAATAAATTAGAAGTCTAAATTTCATTACCACTTCAGAAGACTTGAGTGATACTTAACAAATGTAAACTGAAATTCACATTTTGAAAATAAAATTATATTTCTTTTCGTGTCCTGAAACTTTCTAGCAATTTAATGAAATATTCTTTTCTTTGGTCCGTTTTAATATGAAATGTAAATTTTCTGTCCACTCTGGCTTTATGGGTTGGAATCTACATTCATATGTGTATACATTTTTGTTGTACAGATGGATAAAAAAACTACTGCTCTCAAAAAATTTTTTCTCGTAGCAACTTCAGTGGTGTTTTTGATTGATCATGCCAATCTTTGGTGGTCTCGTGTAGTCAGGGGCGAGTTTCTACACATAGAAGATGTACTTTGGTTTGATTTTCTTAAACAGCTTGTAAAATTAATTTATTTTCTGTCTTGCATACCCAAACATAATCTGAATCTGATAATCAACTTTAGGAAGTAGTTGTAAACAAGTACTTGTTAAAAAATATTAAGGCGCTAAACATAGGGAGTTCTATTTTTAAAGTGTTTGAAGAGAAAAATAAGGAGAGAAAAAGCTAAACATACAGAAGCTGTAATTAGTGTTACTAACTTATGTGGTCTTCCTTAGCTTTTCAAGTATGTTCTAACTTGGGGTATATATTTATGATTTAATATGCAATCAAAAATATTTCTGAGACGAAATCTTTCTGATCCCTCCTTTACAATCTGAAGTAAAACGTAGATCTTTTTTTTCCCCAGTGTCTTTGTTTTCCCCCATTTTAGTGATATGTATACATGCAAAACCTAAGGTTTCCAGTGGAGTTGAGCATTTTGGGCACATACGTATCCTGCCAAGGACACATGGGCTTTCCCAGTCTCTTTCTGCCCCCCCACTCCACCTTCCTCTTCCTCCCTTCTCCCCCACCCTACCCCCATTTCACTTTGTTTTTCACTTTAAGTTCCATAAGAGTTGTGATCTGGGACTCTCATATCAGAGAGACCATTCGATGTTTCACCTTCTGCTTCTGACTTACTTCACTAAGCATGATGTTCTCAAGCTTCTTCCATTAAAGTAGATCTTAAAAATCCATCCCACATTACCCAGACACCATTTGATTGCAACCACATTGGGCATTTCTAATCTCCATTGCAATTTAACTGGGTAGGGAGAAGAAATGGCTGGGTAGAAGACCAGTGATCATGTGCTGACATTTATCCTGATGCTCTATCTGTTGTCTCAGTTACTTTTTGCTGCCAGAAATAACACAACATACACAAATTCAAGGAGGAAAGATTTATTTTAGCTCACAGTTTCAGAAAGTCATAGTACATTCATGGGCAGCCATGAACAGCAGAATCACATGGTGGGAGCAGCTCCTCACAGCATTGCAAACAGGAAGCCAAGTCCCTGAAAGAAGGAAGAAAGTAGCATTTACTTTTCAAGTCCTGCCCCAGTGTTCTGCCCCTTCCAGGTTTAAGCCCCTCATCCACCACACACCTGTAATCTATAATCTACCTCAGGCTAGTCTTCCACCACACACCTCTAATTCACCACATGCCCATAATGTGCCCCTCCGGTCCAGGTCTCCACATGGCACATGGTTCCATAGATAATCCAAACCATCCATATACACGAGACCTTTTGGGGACATTCCAAACCTAATCACAATAAATGTGAATATCCTGGGGTCCTTTGATCCATCCAGCATTTAAGTAACCAAAAGCCAGTTTTGTTTTTATTCAATAATGTGGTAGCTTGAGATAAACTCAGATTGGATGCTCTTGGACTTGTCCTGCTTTTAGTTTCCTTTCACACATGCTGAGCTGGGCTTCTGAGACACACGGGGATCTGGTGATGGTTCCAAATCATCCTGGCAACATGTGTACCTATGGCATGGTGAAAATTGCATTTTCCCCATCTGCACAAGTGCTCATGGACCTGAGGAGTCTCTGTCCATCAAGACATCAATAAGATCAATTTCTTTGGTCGCTGAATAAATAGTAGAGGCTTGCGAAGGTGACTCCTGCCATGAAAACTCTACAGAAATACATGGTGCAATCGTGTCACTCACTAAGGTGTTGGTACTTCTTGAACAGCTGCCTGGTGTTATCCCAGCATGTACTTTTTAGGAAACTTCTTCCTGACGTGGATAGAGAACTTGAGAATCTATGCCCATTTCAGTTATATGTGTGACATTGTTCCTAAAATTATTACCTTGCACTGGTAAAACATGTTTTGGAATGAGGCTTAAGTTGGTCAGATACAGTTCAATGGAATGTACTAACTCACTGATGAGTAAGCGGGTTAAACTATATACCTTTTAAGTATGTAGCCAAAACTAATTAAGAGATGACTGCTTTATTTACAAATGACTATAGGTCAATGAGGCTATTTTTTTAACAATAGAAATGACTATCTTTTCTGTTGAATATCTTTTTTTTTCTGTTGAGTTTCAGATTTACAGGTTATAGCCACAGGTGCTGATGATGTTCAGAAGATCATGTGTGCAGTTCTCCATCTGGAATTGCCTTTATTAATAGTTACATGTAGAAAACGATCTCACTGTGAGCTTCCTTCATCTCTGCTTTCAATAGGAAACGTGATCAGCCTCAACCACTTCCTTAATTCTAACTGGCTCAAAGTTAATCACCACTAAAGAACAAAGACTCACTATCAGGGCATGGCTCTTAGGGCAGTCACTCAAAAAGAAAGTGTTAACACGATTTAATGGGGGTAGTTGGGGGTGCTGTATGGACTGTGTGAGGTACAGCTCTCCTTGTGGTCACCTCGCATGCATCACCACACTCCCTGGCCTTTGTACCCTCTAATTCATCTGATATGACTTGGCCCTTTCACTGAGCTACATCCCCAGTATATTTTTTAGTTTTTATTTTGAGAGAGCATCACTCCAACACTGCTGGGCTCAAACTTGTAATCCTCATGCCTCCGCCTCCCGAAGTGTGGGAATTACAGATCTGTGCCACCAGGCCCAGCCGCCCACATTTTCTTAATCTGTGATATGTGACCATATGACAAAGTCCTGCTTATCACTAGAAATCTGTTGGATATTTCTTCAAAAATATTCAGTGGTTAGTCATCACTTTTGGTGTTTTACAATTTCCCTTCCTAAAATTTTCTCATACAGTTTTCTACAGAATGGTTTTTCTTTTTAAATGTTCCTAAAATGGATGCTCTTAAGTACTGAAAAAATCTCACATAGAAAAAACGGTATCCTATTACCCTCTACAAGCTTTGCCTTTGCTCCATCTTCCTTAAAACCACTTAGGTCATGGAGCACATCACTATTGAAAAGCTTTGGATCTGCCTAAGACATCAAGGCCAGTAGGTGTATTTGTTACGAACGTGACATTGTTTCTCTCTGCTTCTAAGGCAGATGGGGATAGAGGTGAAGGACTTTGGACGGAGTTGGAGAAGCGGGCTTGCCTTTTACTCGGTCATCCATGCCATCCGACCCGAGCTGGTGGACCTGGAGGTGGCAAGAGGCAGACCTAACAAAGAAAACCTGGAGGAGGCGTTCACCATCGCTGAGGTGCACCTAGGGATCCCGCGGCTGCTAGATCCCGAAGGCATGTTGAACATGTGTGAACTGTTGTGTGTCCCTCACCTTAGTGTGTTTGTGTTTATGAAGCCTACAAATCCTATGCCTTCTAAGACTTTATTATTATAGGAAAGAAATCCAGAGGAGAGTGAGAATAAAAAAATGACTTCCTACTGTCTTAGTTACTTTCTAATTGCTAGGATATAATATCTGTCACTCACAATTTAAAGGCGTTCGAAAGTTTCTGTTCAGTCAGCCAGCAATGGCAGAGGACACAGTGGATGACCTAGGAGGCATGGCAGGAGGGCCTGGGTGCAGGAAAGCTGTTCACCTCCTGGCGACAGGAAGCAGAGCGGTGAGAAGGGCAGATCCAGAGACATGAATCCAGGCTTCCAACCAGGATCCTCCTAACAGCACAGAAAATCATCAGTAGATTAATTCAGCCCCAAGATCTAATCACCTCCCAAATACATGAGACTTTGGGGACATTTCACATCCAAACTATAACTTGCACCAATTTTCTTCTGAGCAAGTATTTATCACCATATTTGGGAATGAAATATGTCATTGCTCCAAATAGCTCTTTGGTCTCAGTGAGTCGGCCAGAAAAAGAAGACCACTGTGTTAAAGTGTGTGTAAGGGGACAAGGGGTATGATGGAATGTAAGCATTTCTCTACATAACTCCAAGTAATCTGGAAAAATAGAAGATTATTATTACTAATGTGAGGTCATATCTTTTAAAAGCCAGTCAATCAATACTTAGAAATATTGTGAGCCATCCAGTATTTTAGTTTCCATTATCAAACTACCCAAATGGTTAACTAATATTTTTCATCATAACCATCTGGCACATTTTGGTAGGACTGTGGATTAGAAGACTTTCTAGAAATGGTATAACTCTTTCAAATCTTCAAAAGACAATTTTTGATGTCTGATGTCGTATCAAACCAGTGAATTATATTGAAATAGGAGTATCAAAGAGAATTTTCTAAATGCCATAGATACTTTCTTATTTTGGTTGGCGGTTAAGGACTTTCCTATTACTGAATGCATATATGTGAAAACAACTTCCTGTTTAAAGATGGAATTTCAAAATGGACTTTCCCAGCTTGAAAGCGGAGAAGATGCCACTGCATTTCCATGAGGAATTGCAGGAATCTGGGCCCAGAGACCCCATGGAGGCATTTCTTTGCAGATCTCTCCCTGGGATTCTTCTTTAGGTCTCCTCCCCCATTCACCAGCATAGTCAAGGCCTTTCCATATTGTTTCTCCACAAGAAAACTGAAAAAGAAATTGCATGCATAACTCAGCCATCAACTTCAGAGAATATAAGAGGCGAAATATTTCCCAGTGTAAGATGAAGAAAAGATTCTTTGCTCTTAGTATTTATACTAATTCTATTAGATAAAGATCTAAAAATTCAAAATGACAATGATTGAGACTGTTTTCAGGCCTCTCCCCCAAAGAGAACTTGAATATTTGAGGGGTCTATAATTTACACAGAATGCCCTTCTAAAAATCAGATAGAAGGCACCTCCCATTGCTTTAAAAGCAAGAGTATGTTGGGGCCAGGAGGTCATCTGTATTCGGCCATATAGAATAGTATACAAGCGCTCTGCCATTCACTGAATGCATCACAACTTTTAAGCATTTTTCTATTACCTCCTCACCCCAATTCTAAACTTGACCTACTATTTATGTTTTGGTAACCTTAATAAGCAGACTATCTGAGTAACTGTACAGCATCTCAGATTTCAGATAAATTATTATTGAGACTACCTAAGTAGAGCATGCACTGCTTTCCTAAAACCGCTATGTTAAAATGTGTCACAATTTCCACCATCTGTCATCTAAACTGAATTTCCCTCCCTCCTCTTCTCTCCCTTCACCCTAGGAAAAAATCTTAATAGTAATTCCATTTTCGTTCAACACTGACATCATTGGTTTTGGTACAATATCTAGGTTCAAAACTTGTGTTACTAATGTGCAAAGCGTGCTCATTAATTGATTCACATCCAATTTTTTTTCCAGATGTTGATGTGGATAAACCAGACGAGAAGTCCATCATGACCTACGTAGCTCAGTTTCTGAACCAGTACCCTGATATCTGCCACGTGGGCTCTGAAGGGCAGGAGCGTGATGTGAGTGCTTGTTCTCTTTCACCACTGGGAACACGCCCGCCAGCAGTGGCACACCAGATGCTGTTTTCAAACAATGAAATCGGAATGCATTTTCATTTGAAAACAACTGAGAAAGGGATGGGTGTCCCCTGATGGGGAGGTGATCAGAGGAGAAGACTGCCCTGGTTTGTATGTTGGACGTGGCCCAGAGAACATTGCTAAGGATAAATGGTACTGCTGCTGGTGAATTAGAGTGGAGGATGCTGGCAGCGGGGCAAACCCGTTGTAGAGCTTGGAGGACGGAAGTGATGGCTTTGTCCACGGCATCACTTGAACTCGAATCTCCTTGTTCTATCAGAAGAAATCTAATTTTGATATTTAAATCATACAATATGCACAGAAAACATACGGAATGAGGCATATTTTGTAAAAGTTCTAATTATTCACTCTGATTAGATAGTTTAGCCCTCAATGGCTTAAATAATAACTATCAGTATTTATGGATTTACACACATATATACATATCCCATTTTGAGTATTAAAATTAAATACTTTTATGAGTATTATTTAAATATAATGTTGTTACTAATACAAATTAGTTTAAATAACACATACTTATACATGTGCACATATATCCCCTTTATTTATGAGTCCTTAAATGCTTTCTAAATATCATATTAAGTGCATTACCTGAAGTAGACAATACTGTGCTTTTCTTTAACCCATGAAACTGAGGAAACTTTTTCCCTTCATATACTCTTTGGTGATGAAAACTTAGTCATAAATAAAATAATTCTATGGGCTTCTCTTTTCACTTAATAAACTCAGCTTTTTTTTTGGTCCCATCATTCTTCTTTTGCAACAAATATTCCTGCCCACTCTTGGAAGCACAGCAGACTTCTTTGTGACAGAGACCCAGAGGCATGCACCCAGCACTCTGCTAGAGTATTTGCGTAGAAAAAAAGAGTCCGTGTTCCTCTTCAATACAGTTCTTCTAAGATAGTTAATGTTCTTTCAAAATCATGTTTATAAAACTGTATGTGTTACTATACATGACTGTTCCAAGTGAAACAAAAATGTCATCAGCCAGAAAACTATGCTGACTTGTTGGAAACTACAGAAACACCTTGAAGTTTTATTCCTTTAAAATTACTGCCTAGTTACCTGTAGACAGACGCCTTTTCCTTGAATCTCTTGCTTTCTATATAATTTTGGCCCTGATTTATATTATTTTTGTATATGTTATCTTTTCATATTGTTAGGAAATACTTCAAGTTTTCCCATCTTTTGCAAATTGTATCCAAAATATTAAGGTAAGATTTAAGTCATCTTGAATGAGTGACCTGTTTCAAATATTCTGGAGTTTGTTAGCCATTCCTTTGCATGTATTTGGTCCTTATGTATACCTTTATTTTAATAGCTCAATCGTGTCAGTCCCTTTTCTTTCTAACACAACAAATAACTTTCCTGTGTGTTCTTAATGTTAATGACAGTTCACTTCATGGGCTTTCCCACTAACCTTTAATCAAAAGACAGTACCAGTTTATTTCTTTGAACACTTAACAGCACTAATAAAAATAATACAATAACTATATTTGATTTCTTGAAGTGCAACATGGAAAATAAAAACAAAGTGAAAGGTTTATTTTTATATCTTAAAATATTAAGCAGAAAATCATAGAAAAAGGTAACTATTCACTTACCTTGTCAGTTTCTGCTCAGTACTTGGTCATGTGGTTTAGTAAAGTTTATAACACATAGTTGGTGTTCAGAAATACTTGTGAAACATTTTTAAGTTCTTGCTCATTCTAAATTATCGAGTGCTATACTTCAAGTCTTTAATCTTTCTTTGTGTTGCATCTAAACCCAGGGTTTAAACTTCTCTCAATACAGTAGATGTTATATCAACCCTGGGGTAAAATATTAGAACTGATAATTTCATGTCAAATATTAAATTAACTTGATTTCATGTTCCATGAAGTGTAATTTTATGTCTATACAAACATTGCACAAAAATATAAATGTGTGAGAGAAGGGGGAGGGGAGCAAGGTAGGAAAGGCGCTGACAGCAGCTTGGAACTTAGGTGGTCTTCTGTCCACAAAGGGACCGCCATGGTTTTTGAATGCATGAAAAAGTCAGCAGTTGAAGCAAGGCCACCCTTCTCCTGGGTTCTGAGACTCTAGCTAGTGTCTTGGACTTCATGTACCCCTAACAAAGAGAACTGTGGTATAAATAGTGGCAGCTCTTACCTTTTACAGTTTACCTCACACTTTTCCCAACCTTCAAGAGTCATTTGCTAAATGGGTCCCATCAAGTTGTGTAAGAACATAATCCTCAGATGACATTATGAGGTGATTTCAATCAATAACAAACAGCTGTTCTTAGGTTCAGTACCAAGAGCCTGTGAGGGCAGAAGTTAGGGAGAAACTGGTCTTGGAAGCCCTCAGTGAAGTCTTGTGCCTGCTGGGAAGTGGCTCACACGGTGGGACTGGTCCTACTGACCCCTCACACCTTAGAGGTAGACTGAAGGCTATAAGAGAACATTATCAGTACTTTTCTGGGCGTGAAAACCAAGTGAGAATAGTAGTCTAATCACATCCACTGCTCATGCAGAAGCTCCACCACGGGAAGAGGCAAAACTGCAGATCAAACACCAGTCGTGTTTCTTTCTCTTAATAACCATGTTACCGATAACTGTGGTTCCACCGTCATAGTTGGGTGACACTAAATGCCAGACACTGGAGAAGAGAATATGCAAGAGGGGGTTGTAATGTTTGGGGGAGAGACAACTAAGGTGACAAACAAAATGTCAAGCCCTGGGGCTTAAATCGTTTCAGGACGGCGGAGGGCCAGCAGCCTCAGGTTTACAGGGACACTTGTTACAGACATAGATTCTCAGATCTTACCCAGGTCTCTTGAACCAGAAAGTGTGCATGCACCCTCACCACCTGGTTATCAAGGGTGCCCAAATTCTAGGGCAGAGGGCATAGGAAAGTTCAAGAACACTGCGGAAGAGGGAATCCTAAATCACTTCCGGGTTAGGCGGCGCTTCAGAGAATGTGTGTGTAGAGCTGGGACATGCGTGTTCAGGCAGGAGGTGGTGGCCATTGCAGCGCAGACAGGGACACCAGTCACGGGTCATGCCAACACGGCGTGCCAGCCCCTGCCCTGTCCCGAGAGTGTGATACAGGTGACCTCCAGCTGTTACAAAACCAGGGCCTGGGTGTGCCACGATTCCTCAGATGATGGCGCAATAGCAGAGACGGGAAAGGGAGAGAGGGAGAGGCCTGGGCCACGGGGCCCCTGCATGCCACATCAGAATTTCACCCAGATCCCGCAGCCCTGCTTCCCATGGGATACTCTTCTGTTTTAAAAGAGAGTCATTTACCTGTGTCACAGGACCATGAGCACCAAGGAAGATGCCATATCTAGAAGCTGTTTACAAGCTCCAAGAATATCATGTCAAATATGTTTACAAGAGCTTTGAAATTTTTACCAGTGATGAAATCTTGGAGAAAAATTAGAATATCTTCACCAATCTGCACTAGAATGGGACCTGCTGTTGTTCACAGAAACGAGTATATAAAATGAATCCTGGATTATGTTCATTCTGCAGGTCTTTTGGTAAATCTGCAGAAATCATGTTGCAAGGATCTAGAAATATGGTGTTGAAGAAAGTGTGCTTTCAGTCTACTTGGAGGTTGTGTTGTAATACTGAATATCATTTTTAAAATAACAATGTGGGTAATTTGTCTCACATTGTTATGACAGAAACTCATTGAA
This sequence comes from Ctenodactylus gundi, assembly GCA_004027205.1. Lineage (NCBI taxonomy): Eukaryota > Metazoa > Chordata > Mammalia > Rodentia > Ctenodactylidae > Ctenodactylus > Ctenodactylus gundi. The sequence continues at coordinate 129,416 of PVKB01004551.1, forward strand.
TTTAGTCAAAATTAATCCTGTCCAAAATTGTCTCTGTGGTAACCAGTGGCCGCGGTTTGGGATGTGTCACACAGCCTGTTTTTCTACTCCAGCTGTTGTGTTTTCTGTGCACTTTTGGACTCATAACCTTCTTTTTTGAGCACATTTTCTTTATTAAGTTGATGTTCTACTTTAAGGGAACAGTAAGTCCCCTTAGTATTGGAGGAAGAAATGGAAGTCAATAGTAATAAGATAATTAAATTTTTCTAGAATTAATTTTGTGTCTTATACTCCTTAAAAAGGAAAGGGAAAAAATAAACAAAATTTTGCAGAAACAATAGGGGTGTATTAAATATGAAGGCTAAACAGTAATTGGGTAAATGTGTTGTCACAAAAAAGTCATAATATTTTCTGGTTTCCAGAGAGAAGACAGACTAAATTTGAAGGAAATGAAAGTTTGGATAGAACAGTTTGAAAGAGATTTGACAAGGGCACAGATGACAGAATCAAATTTGCAGGATAAATACCAGGTAATGTACTGGTAAGGTACTGAAAATTTCAAAAAATTTTCATAAGTAAGATTTGGATATATTATTTAATCTATGTTTTAGTCTGTCAAACGTTAATGAGTTTTTGTAAAGAAACTGTGTGCACCATCTTAAGCTTGCCTGTGATGTGAGATTACATTTCTGTCTGTCTAGGTAGGTTTAAGTTGCATTATGTCAGTACTGTTGATACTGTACTTCCGGAGCTCTGAGGTGGTGCCATTCCTTCAGACCTCGGAATCGTACCAGTGGCCCAGAACACAGTATGGAGTCATTGTTTTTGTAGAACTCATGGTTTTATGAATGCCACCTGAGACAAAAATTCACCAATAAGTAAATTAATAACTGGGGCCAAATGAAAATTAGCATAAAAATCAGCTGACTTTAATCAAAGATTACACCATGACTATTTGGAGTGTGGCCATTAAGAAACCAACGTTTACAGTGGCCTGCTTGATTTGGCATTGTTCCGTCCAAGCTGAGGTCAGAGTCGCTGTCTCTGGTCATGTTACACTATCCTTGGTTGGATTTCTGCTTCCAATTTTCACCATCAAAACATGAAGTCTCATAACAGGTTTTTCCCATTAGAAACTTGTGATTTTATGCAACATTATCATTTTCCTCCTACGTAAAACATTGTTTCATTTCAGTGACAAAAACTGAGTATAATACGTTTTACAGGATTTTCCAAAAGTTGTTCACTTTTTTTTATGTGTGGATACTTTTGAGCCACCCTGTGCATTGAATTTAGGGCTCGTGCAATAGTGGTTGCTTTACTTCAGATATTAATTGATCCTCAGCAAACACATGTTTATTTATCATGTATTATGAAGTTTTAGTATCGCTGTATGCAAGGCAGCCTTGGGACCTGTTTGCAAGATTCTGTATGATTCTGCTCCACTATATTTCTTTCATTTTTGGGCCACTGAGAAGTTACAGTGACATGAGAGCTTCTCCGGCACAGACAATTAAAAATCTATCTGTGGTATTAATGCATGCCATTTGGTAATCATGGAAACATGCCTGAATTTAAATGAACTCCATTATTATATTTATTGAACAGTAAATATGTGCTTATCATCCATATGGTATATGGTATTTTGATATTTCCCCACAATAAAAATTTTTGGAACGAGCTTCATTAAAAATGATTAAGTATTGAGAACAGAAATCCAAGAACAGAGTAAGTAGACAACTGAGTTCATTGGTAAGTTTAGTTTTAACATAAATCATCAAAAAGTAAATTCTAAGTCATACAGCTGTCTGTTGTACAGATGTTCTTTTGTGAGAGGATTAGAAAAATACAAAACAAAGACACTCGTCTTGGCCGAAGGGTGGTCATTCGTCACTTCCGCCCAGGCTTGGAGGCCCAGTAGATCTGCGCATAAGGCACGTGTGCTTTCTTCTGTGCCTGGTGCAACCAACATTGTCTTCTCATTTCACTTACCGGTAAATGCTATGATTTTCCTGTTGTTCCAAGCATAGGATCATTTTGAATCAAAATAAAGATTGATTTTACGTTTTGCTGTTTTTCAGATTCCATTAGGTTAGAAGGGAGAAAAAAACTTGTGCTTGGGGTAAAATTGTTATCCACTGTCGCCCCCTAGTGGCCTTCCTGTGAATTTACATGTTTGCATACAATTCTGAAATTCTTTTAGATGTGTTATCTGCCAGATCCTGTCCTGCCGTTCTCCTGTTCTGTAGCATAGTTGCTCATTATAAGGATGTTTCCAATTTATATTTAGATGTGGTGTCACATCTCGGAATATTCTAATTTAATGTAAACTAATGTAAAAGGTATATTTTTGAAGTAACTACTTTTTACATTAATACTTAGCCAGCAGCTAAATTTAAATATTATAAATTTATTTTAACTGCTTTGTACCATGTTTAATATTTTAATGTGAGAAGAAATTTTAATCGTTATTATATTAATGAGTTCCCTAAAATAATCTCTTGCTTGCTCGAACATAAATTTGGGTAGCTTTAATTAAACATTTTTTGATATATACTTTGTAAATCATTTTATGCCTTAAAGCCAATGTTTCAGACCTGTAATCTGCAACTTTTTGCCCTTAGCTTTTTTTTTTAAGGTGAAGAGGAATTGTCTTGGTCCACATGTAAAATACATATTTAGTGTACTGTATATGAGTACTAAAACTTTCTTCTTAAAAGTTTTCATTATATTATGGAAAAGGGGCCAATATAAGGTGGGCAGCAGGTTGAACATACTCGTTTTAAATTAAAGCAACTGGCTCCATTATTAGCACAGGTACATACCTTTAATACTTTCTTCCTTGATGAACATAGATTGATGTATAAATTACTTAACTAGAAGTGAAAAGTCCTAAGCTTAAGTCCTGCCTCTGTTGCATGTCCTCGTCTCTACTACTGGTCTTCACTTTGGGATATGCCACTACTGCGTGCTCTTGTCACACTATGTGTGGAGAGTCACAGGCCTGGAGTTGTAGAAACCCTTAGCACAGGATCAGACTCCAGGTCAGGGCTTGACCATGGCGGTCGCTGCTGGTGTCCTCACTGCTGTTATTACTGTCGCCAATAACACATATCCAGCATTCCCCACAACACGAGGGAGTGTTACGTAGGAAATGGGGTTTCCTTTGCCGTTGCTTTTTTGATCTCATTTTCCTCTTGGTTGTTTTTCCCCTTTTAGTCATTCAAGCACTTCAGAGTTCAATATGAAATAAAGAAGAAACAGGTTGAACATTTAATACAACCATTCCATAGAGACGGTAAATTGTCCCTTGACCAAGCGCTGGTCAAACAATCCTGGGATAGAGTATCCTCCAGGGTAAGTTCCCCCATGGTTGGTTTCATTAGGGCTCATGTAACTAGTCAAAAGGAAATTACATCAACTTGTTCTACGCAGTGACGGCCATTGGGTCCTGCTGCCCCCTCTCAGGTTGGGAAGGACTCCCCAGGAAGCATCTCTGTCCTCTTGCCACAACAGAACTACTGGGCTCCCTAGCTATTCCCCTGCCCTGCCTTTCCTATGATGGTGGTGTTGACCAGCAGTAGGCTGAAATCTTGGACGACTTCCTGCATTCTTCTCTCCTTAGCTAAACTTAGGTCTAGATTTTTTACAAAAGGTGACTGGTGCTATAGACTAGGCATCTCCAACTCCTCACCCAGGGCCTGTGAGGAACTGGGCCGACTAGCAGGAGGGGAGCAGCAGGTGAGCGAGCCAAGCTTCATCTGTATTTAGAGCCACACCCCATCCCACTGCCAACTGAGCTTCACTTCCTGTCAGATCAGCCACACTGGTCCTCAGTACCCAAAAGATTGGTGATAGCTGCTATAGAGGAATCCCACCAAAATGCAAAATTAGCTCCTTATGTTCTCTAATTGTGTGTTATCAGTCATTAATATTTTTTTCTGTATTGATACATAATTTCATAATCTCTAATACAAGTATCTTCTCTTATCTGGTCGTTCATGAACGTTAAGGGAAACTGTTCAGTGTCTTATGCTCTTTATGAAACCTTAAAGACCTAGATCTCAAAGTCTTGGGCCTCTTCTGCTACTAATAGGAAATATTTGCCTTGAATTTACCATATGTTATTTATTTTGATACTTCTTTAAAGAACCACAAAGTTCCTAAGTACCTCAGTTCCTCCCACCTGAGTTTCTAGCAGGCTGTGAGATAGTGCCTGAAAATTCTATAAAATGAAGAAATACTGAAAAGGTTAGAAAACCCTATGCTTATAGAAAGAATCTTTAAAAACTCCTCTCCATCTAGAGCTGTCTAGATAACCATAATTTTTCTACACTTGTTCTGATCATGGGGGAGGTTTTAATGGGACTCCCACTTGACCCCCAAGATGCACACCCACTGCTATATAATTACTGCATCCTTTAAATATGCCAGCAAACTTGCTCCATTTTTTTTGACCCAAAGCCATACTGAGAATCAAGATAGATTTATAAGATTCCTATATGGAAGAAAATTGCCTAAACTTCTTATAATATCCGTTTTTGTCCAAGATGTATTTTGATGCCTCACATTGACTATGACCACAATTTGGTCCCTATCCCTGAAGCCTCAAATTCAGATAGGTATTTTTTTGCTTATTTGACATGTATTGAATTAGCCAACATTCATTAACTTTAAGCCTTATGTAAACTTCAAAAAATCATTGGAGATATTTTAGGAATTGCCTTCTGTATCATAATTTTTTCTGTTTTAAAATTTCCAGCTCTTCGATTGGCATACGCAACTTGATAAGTCACTGCCTGCCCCTCTGGGCACCATAGGTGCGTGGCTGTACAGGGCAGAGGTGGCTCTGAGGGAGGAGATTGCCATTCAGCAGGTCCATGAGGAGACGGCAAACGCAATCCAACGGAAGCTTGAGCACCATAAGGTACAGTTGTGGCTGCCACGCTGCCCAGCGTAGCAGCTGTGATGTGGTCTGCAGACAAGGCCTGGTGAGAACCTGCAGTTGGCAGGGTCCTCCCAGCACCCGGCTGATGTGATTCAGAAATGTCCTTCTTAGAAGCTCTGCAATTTTCATTTTTCTTAACTATACTCAGCAACAACCCCAGTAGATCGATTCCTTAGATATTCCTCATAGCCCTGGGTTAGGTATCTCTTCATCTCTAGCTATCTGTGTTATTTCTGTTGCTACCTGTATTTTTCAGAAGGTAAGCTCACAGGTAGTATGAATCCCCATAGAGAATGGCCTTGACTCCAGACCTCATCTCTACTTCTATTCTCAAAGCAGAACAATCAAAAGTCCTTATGTCCTGGTGCTGGGGTGGGTGGCGGGGTGAGGTATTGGAGGCCTCAGGAGAGGGTAGGATTAGGCATTGGTGGCCAATCAGTCCTGTGGAAGGTTTTGGGACTAATGTGTGATGGGTTGGGTATTAATTCCAACTTCCTTCCTCTCTGCATTTTGTGATAGTGTAGACCTAACTAACTAAACTTCTGTTTTTTATTAATGGCACACTAATGCAACCCTGCATTTTTGTGCAATTGAGTTTATATACCACATTCACTGGGTCTTATTGGTGGGGTTTTACTGTATAGAAAGTATACTCTGTGTGTGTGTGTGTGTGTGTGTGTGTGTGTGTGTGTGTGTGTGTGTGTAAAATATTCTAAACTAGATCATAAAGCCTTCATGAAAGATTTTGCTTTATGCTCTCTGGGACCTTTTTTTGGAAGCAGAGATATAGAGCCACAGAAACATCCTGCCATGTCAGTTCCTGGCCTGCTTCTTTTCGTAGTCTCAAGCCCAGTATAGCTCATGAAGCAAGGTTGATACAAGCAGATTTTAGTCAATGTGCCCATCACTTGGGGTCCTGCTTTCACCTACTCTTGGCCCTCCCTCAGTTATACTCAGTGTCTTGTTACCTTTTCATTGCTGTGAGTCGATACTTGACATCCACAACTTCAGGGAGGAAGGATTTATATCAGCTCACAGTTTCCAAAGGTCACAGTATACCCACAAGTGGGTGGCTAGGAATGGTGGAACCCCACGGTGGGGCCAGAGCTGGAGAGAGAGCCCCTCACAGCATGGCAGAACAGAGCCAGACTTGGGAAGAAGGATGGAAACAGCGCACATGTCTCCAGGTCAAGCCCCAAGCATCTGCCTCTTCCAGCCAGGACCACCTCCCACACGACACAGCATCCCTAGGTACATGCGGCTTTCGGGGGAGGGCATCCCAGATGCAGACCACAGCATTCCATCCCTGTTCCCCAAAGATTCATGTCCGCCTAAATGCAAAAAGCATTTAGCTCTTCTCTAACAGTTGTCTCCAACTCAACACTTCCAGCACTGCTAAAAAGTCCAAGTCCAAAGTCCCCTCCGAGATGCAAGGCAAACTCTCAGCTGTGAGCTCTTGTGAAAATGAAAAAGAGATTGAATACCTCCAACCACTTCCAGCACTGCTAAAAAGTCCAAGTCCAAAGTCCCCTCCGAGATGCAAGGCAAACTCTCAGCTGTGAGCTCTTGTGAAAATGAAA